>VFFE01007197.1:2148805-2262765 GCA_008921705.1 Burhinus oedicnemus
AAAAAAAAAAAAAAAAGGCAAATTATCTTCCCAAAAAGGCTTTGCTTAAGTTAGTATATCTAATAGTCCTTCTAATAGCACATGTAATTTAACGTTGTGTATTTACGATGTACAAGATTTGTCCTCACACAACTTGTACTCCATGGTCAATGCACGTATACTCATTTTGTTTGTAAAATCAAGAAGACGCATTTTCTACAGTATTAAAAATCTAATTTTATATGTTGGTTTTAATCTATTTTAGGAATTAATATAATGTTTAATGCATATTGCTAGATCCAGTTTGACTACGTAAGGAACAAGTAATTCAGAAACTAACTCTACTGTTTTATTGTAGTAACTGGACTTCCATCTACCTATGAACTCATTAAATAAGGGTCTGATTACATTTCTAAAATTGTAATAAAAAATAACTAGACTGAACATTTAAAGTCAATCTATTTATACAGTAGGGATAAATTACATTGTAAATTAAAGATAAGGAACTGAGAGGTGCTTTACATAATGTATATTATCCTTGCACATAGAAATACCGTGGGTGGATATCTTGCGGTTTCATAGGTCTGAAATGCATTTATGCATTGCTGAATGGAAAAACAGCAATATAAGACTTCATTGCTTTTAATCCTTACTTAAATTTGCAATTACTACATCAAGAGATCAGAATTTAGTATTCCATCTTTATCTTCAGATAAAGTTTAATTGAAGCGCTTTGTATGGACCCTTCAGGGATCTCTGTGAAATAATTAATGTGAAAATATAATAAAAATGTCTAAATTAAATTCATGACAGATTTCAAAGTGGTCATCATGACTTAGTAGATTTTGATTAATTGAATGTGAACTACTGAATATCAACAGATTAAATGGAAATAGACATTATTACTGTAAATTCAATAACTGAGAATTTGGCTGATGATACAATAATGACTGATTGCATAAGAAAAAATACAGAAACTGCATCTCTCTCTGAAACAGTGTCACATGGTGAAACATTTGGGGTGAAGAAAACAGAAATAAATAAGTTCCCTGTTTTTCAGATTGCATGACATCTCTGGCAACCACGCAGTAGTCTAGTAGTGCTGAGCGGCTGGGAGGGAAAGAAAAGGAAAAGGACAGTCGGAGCTGAAAAGTCCAAGTTATTTCCCTTTCAATTTAAATAGCAGCAGAAAAGAGAATCTTTTAGACCACCCTATACTCAGCCACCCAGGAGTTATTCCAGTAAGAGCTCAAAGATGACTTGCATATTTCTGTATTTGAAGGCAGGGGAGTGTCTGAGGAAGAAGGACTCTTTCTGCATAAATCTCTTGAGAATGGGGACTGAGGTAATTATGTATGTAAATCAATTTTTTGGCATAGAACCTGCAAAGAAGACACACTAAAGTTTTATTCAGCAGCTCTCCCAGCTAAGCAAGCAACACCCAAAGAATCTGTTTTATATTTATGAGAATGCCACATTCTCAGAATCACAAACCTTGTTTTCTGCAAAATAACAAAAAAACAACCAAGACTTTGAAATGCCAAACTAGACATGCAAAAAAGCTATAATATAGTTCCATAAGCTTGAAACTACTCTGTTTTAAGTAATGTTAGTTACCTAAAAGCAAAGAGTTCATGCTTGAGTACAACATAATATACTCCAGGTATGAAATTCTATCATGAAATATTGCTATCTTACTAGATTCTTACAAGATTATTAGACAAAGTTAGAGAACATTTATAGATTGCATCCAGCTAGTATTTGAGATCTAATATATTACAATTTAAAATGCAGAAAGATCAAATGAAAAAACATATCATCTTTATATTAAAACTATTGACTTATTGCATTTGTGCATATGCAGTATTGTTTATTAATTCTGTGCTACGGCTGATCATACCAACAAATAATGCAGCTGATGTCAAAGCGAATTCCACATTTCATTTCTCTACAGGAAAATGAGAATTTTTAAGTCTATCATCCATTGTCTTCTTTTACAAAAAGAAAGTGACTGTTTCTGCAGCCTGTTTATTTCAGTTCAACCCAAGTAACAAAGAAGTAATTTCCAGGGAAGACTGAATCCCAAATGTTAGTACAGCAAAGTGATATATATCAGTTCTTCCCTGTTCTCTAAAATGGATGATAATGTTTGAACTTCCAGGTTAGATTCATCCAGAGATGACAATGTTATATAATGTAGCAGAAGGGGGAGTCCCATTTCAGTGTGTGAGAGGAGCTGGCTGCCTTTCCTGCATATCCAGGTTTACGTATCTGTGGAATCTCATGGTTTTTGAAACACTTTAGAGGTGCTTTTTTGCATTGTCTTTCTAGATAGTGACAAGAGTGTAATGTAAATGCTAAAAGTTCAATAATTCTGTTGATATGAAACATCTCAGGATGGGAGATTGACTTTTCACATGGTAGGAAGTCTTTGCAATGAAAACCACAGATGAAGGATTGTGGATGAAATAATTTTTCCTATTCCTAATTGTTGTCCCTTCCTGAAAAATGACCATAATGGCTAGGCTGAAGTGTTCAAGCCAGGTTGGATGGGGCTTTGAGCAACCAGGTCTAGTGGGAGGTGTTTTGCCCACGGCAGGCAGGTTGGAACTTTAAGGTCCCTTCCAACACACACTCTTCTATGATTCTATGATTCTATAGTTACACCACTCTACAGTACATGCTATCTGAATGGCAAAAGATTACATAGCTTCCAAGTATAGTAAAAGGCCTAATTTTTAGTCATTATTTTAATATAAACATACTGTAATAAGAAGACAGAGTCCTTCGCACTTGAACATAATGCAACTTTTATACTTTATTACACTGTTGGTCACATTTGCATGTATATGTATCACTGAAATCGGTAATAAAATCTGTGTGCAGAATTAATTGATGGACTCACAACTGCTTTAAGTTATTTGTCATACTAGAGCCAACACTCTTTCAGACTTTATCATAATACTCTTTCACTGTTGAAGATGTTAAAGAAAACTTCAATAATTCATGACAATCATTTAGATTGCTCATGTGTAACCCAAAAGCTGCCAGCAATGCAGCATGACATATAATTACTATTGTTGATAGTGCTTGTTTATTTTGAAAACTGGTTTAAAAAGATCCACTTTGCATACATGAGTACTTTATTTTATTGCCTATTAATGCCATATTGAGCAGAGCAGTCTGCAGAAATGACTTGATCAAAAAGGTGAAAATACAAGGATATGTCATATTAATATATTTACTCACTAAAGTGTAGAAGCCAGTCTGGAATTTGTTTAATTGGGTATAAGAGAATTTATTCTAAACAGTGCAGTTGTGCTCCTCTTTATTTTTGTGGCCACTATAATGTGATGTGTTATTTGCCATCAGCAGAGCAGGATAGCTAGCTATCTCTAGCTATATCTCTTTGAATAGAAAGACAAATTATTTTTTATTGTTTTCTAGTCTGGTATAGATGAATATACATATACTTTTCTGCCCTATCTGTATTTTGCTCCCATTATCATACAAACAAAAAATACAACATTTTTATTTCCTACTTTTCCCACTCCAGCAAATTGGCGTTTGAGAAAGACTCCACTATTCAAAAGAGCTTGTCTATAAAAATAAGTCAGCTGGAGAAAAGAATAAACATCTAACAGACAGTTATTTCTCCCTCAACTTGCTGTGAGGGCAGCGTGGGCATGTAGTAGCAACTACTCTCATGAGCTAAGCAAACCACACATGGAAAGTGGGGGCGGGGACAAGGGGACAGAGGGGCTCATCATGAACTGAGAAGGGACCCACAGGGCAGAGGCCTCATGCAGGACCATCAGATGCCTGTGCTCAGCTTCTGTTTGCCATTTAACAGAATCACAGAATCACAGGGGTTGGAAGGGACCTCTGGAGATCATCTAGTCCAACCCCCCTGCCAGGGCAGGGATACCTAGAGCAGGTTGCATAGGACGGTGTCCAGGCGGGTTTTGAAGGTCTCCAGAGTCAGAGACTCCACCACCTCTCTGGGCAGCCTGTTCCAGTGCTCTGCCAACCTCAAAGGAAAGAAGTTCCTCATGTTTAGATGGAACAGGGCCTCAGCAAGTGTGTAGGCCCAGACTGGCAAAGTAGGTCTCAAGTGGCACTCAAACTGGCAGGAGACGTCAAGAATAACAAGGATTTTATAGGTATATTGACACCATGCAGAAATACAAGGATGAGATAGGTTTGCCGCTGAAAGGGGCTGGCAAGTTAGTTACAAGTGACACAGGCAAGTTTGATTTACTCAATGCCTTCTTTGCCTCAGCCTTCATGGGTAAAGTTAGTCCCCAAGTCTCTACGCCATGCAGCAGCAGCAAAGCAAATGGTAAACCCCAGAGGAGAGTCAATTTAAGGATCATCTTTAAAAACTGGAATAGACAAGTCTAGGAAACCTGACAGAATGCATCCAAGGATGTTAGAAGAGGGGGCTGATGTCACTGCAGAGCCATTCTTCGTGTTTTGAAAAGTCATAGAGTCCAAAGGAACTCCCTGATGACTAGGAGGCAAATACTACATCCATGTACAAAAAGAGCAAAAAAGCAGATTTGAGAAACTACAGACCAGTCTGCCTCACTTCAGTTTCTGGGAAAATTATGGATCAGGTCCTCATGAAAGTTATTTCCAGGCCGATGAAGGACAGCAAGGTGTTTGGGAAAAGCCAACAAAGATTCTCCAACAGTAAATCATGATTTACTAATTTCATTGCCTTCTGTCACAAGACAATTCACTCAATGGATAAGTCTGTCAATGTCAGACTATAGCAATTTGTCTGACATAGTCTTCCCACAATATCCTTGTTGGTAAACTGATAAGACAAAAACTGGACAGATGGACCAGAGGATGGACGAAAAACTGGTTAACTGCCAAGCTCAAAGGGTAGTGGTTAATGACTCAAAATCAAGCTGGCAGCCAGTCACAAGTGGAGTTTCTCTGAGGTCAATAGTGAATCTGATACCATCCAGTATCTTTAAAACAAGCTGGATGACAGAATTGAATGTATCCTTACCAAGTTTGTGGATATCAGCAATTTAGTAGGAGTGGTAGATATTCTGGAAGGAAGAGGTACCATTCAGGAAGGCCTTGACAGGCTGGGAGATTAGACCAACAAGAATTGCATGAGAATAACTTGAAGTCCTGCACCTGGGACAGAAAAATCCCAAGGAGCAGTATAGGATGGCGTCTGACTGGCTGGCATGTAGCTCTATTAAAGAAACCACAGGTTCTAGTGAGTAGCATGCTAAACATTGACCAGCAGTGCACTCTTGCAGCAATGCAGGCAAGCCATGTCCTGGGCTACATCAGCAAGATTATAGATACCAGACCAAGGGATGGGATTATCCAACTCTGCTCAGCCCTTGTAAAGCCACACCCGGAATACCATGTCCAGTTTGGTCTTCCCAGCTCAAGAGAGTTATTGAAAATCTTTAGTCCATTGAAGCCCACCAAACTGAGTTAAGATGTTGGAGAACATGATGTTCAGAGAAAGACTGGGGGACCTGCGTTTGTTTAGCCAAGAAAAAGAAGGCTCAGGGAATCCAGTCTTCCAATACTTATAATTTAGTTATAGAGAAGATAGAGGTACTCTCTTCACAAGGATCCACAGCAGCAACAGGCAATGGGCACAAGATGCCTCAGGGGAAATTCTGTCTGGACATAAGAAAAGGATTAGTCACCATAAGAACAATTAAATGTCAGAATAGGTTGCCCAGAGAAGTGACAGAATCTCCCTTACTGGAAATATACAGGACTGTGCTTGACAGGGCCCTGGGTGACTTAATCTAGGGTTGGCTTGGATGATCTCTAGAGGTCCCTTCCACCCTAGACTTTTCTACTATTCTACATTTCAATGATTCTATGATTTTGCTTCTTGGACTTACACCACATGACCACACGATAGAGTAAGACATACACCACAGAAATGAAAGCACAGAACTATTGCCAGTGGAAAGTTGCATGTGCATGGGAGTATATAAAATTTACAGTGCAAAAATTCCATTAATTATGTTTTTAAAGGTATTTGTGATGATTGGTTATTTGGCAAAAAACTGGAAAGATCAGGTTATTTACCTGGAAGCTAGAACAAGCAAGTTAAATGTGAGGATAAGATTTATTCTTGATATTTAAAGGATTCCAGCTGATATAAATCCAAATCTCTAAGCAGATGAAGAGCAGTTCAAGAACTGTTCTAATTACAAACCAGCCCTCAGAACTGGACGTCACCTGGAGACCCTGAAAGAATTTACACCTGATTGTTTTTCAACAGGAACTTCAATACTTTTCTTCTTTATAATGATATGCTGCATAGACCCAGTATTAATAGAATGACACATAGCTGAGGCATAATAACCAGCCACTACATCAATACTTTCAGACATTTCTAATCTTTCTGTCAAACAGCCATCTGTGTTTTAGGAAAATGATATGCTAGAAATGTCAGATGCTTAAGGTGGAAGTGATCTCCTTGCTATTGGATGTTTACTTGTTTTAAACTCTGGTGCTCCTCTTGCTAGTCCTTTACTCTCACTTATACTAAGATCTGTGTATGTGATTGTGTGTAGTAGTGTTAGTCATGCTGTTTTTAACTAAGCTGGTATTAAATTTTAGCCCTGAAAGAGCTTGACTATAGTAACAAGGAGTTTGGAACAGCATAAGCTATGCTCACAGCACACCTTAGCCCACTCCTGATTTCCAAAAGAAACTACCTTAACTTTTTTTGTAGCATTTAAAATTGTCTTGTTGGACTTAACCTTTGAAACCCCAGAACCTGAGACGTCTGTATCGTGCTATGAGAGTGTAGATGGTTGCATGGACTCCAGTTCTAAGCCAGAATCTCTTATTGCCCTGGGTTCTCTGAAAGCCACGTAAATAAATAATTTCACCAATGTTACCTATGGTAGTTCCACATTCCAAGCCTTAAATATGATGCAGACTTTCACTTTTTTCCAGATGTTTCCTTTTTTGATCTAATCACAGCTATTTTCTCCTCATCTACCTATCGAAAAAGGAACCTAAAAAAAAGGGTAGGATCTTACAACACCTTTCCATTGTACAGACTTGCAAGATCTTTGACAAAGAACAGCAGTTTGTCTTTCATTCTCATCATACTCCTATTACAAAACACAGAAAATGGTACAAGGAGTGAGGAGTTTGCTGCTTTCATGTATTTCTAGCATGCATGATGGAATTATAGCGCTTTGGTCAGTATCTGTACAAACAGTGTGGTCTCCAAGAGCTTAATATATGTAACAACATAAGGAAAGGCTGTGTTGTAAGCAAACTCCGCCAGAAAATCCTTAGAGCTAGTTAAGCAGAAAAAATTCCCAGTTGACTTTGTTTAAACTGAATCAGGATAGAAGCAGGTTATGGATATATTAATGACATAAAACTAACAAGCGATCATAGAATCTTCTAGGTTGGAAGGGACCCTTAAGATCATCGAGTCCAAAACCACCACAAAACCATGTCCCTAAGCACCACATCTATCCATCTTTTAAATACCTCCAGGGATGGTGATTCCACCACTTCCCCAGGCAGCCTCTTCCAATGTTTGATAACCCTTTTGGTGAAGAAATTTTTCCTAATATCTACCCTAAACCTCGCCTGGTGCAACTTGAGGCAATTTCCTCTTGTCCTGTCACTTGTTACTTGGGGCAAGAGACTGACCCCCATCTCGCCACAACACCCTTCCAGGTAGTTGTAGGGAGCGATAAGGTCTGTCCTCAGCCTCCTTTTCTCCAGACTAAACAACCCCAGTTCCCTCAGCCGCTCCTCATAAGACTTGTTCTCTAGGCCCTTCACCAACTTCATTGCCCTTCTCTGGCATGCTCCAGCACCTCCATGTCTTTCTTGCAGTGAGGGGCCCAAAACTGAACAAGGTGGGGCCTCACCAGTGCTGAGTACAGGGGGACAATCACTTCCCTAGTCCTGCTGGCCACACTATTTCTGATACAAGCCAGGATGCTATTGGCCTTCTTCGTCACCTGGCCACACTGCTGGCTCACATTCAGCCAGCTGTCGACCAACACCCCCAGGTCCTTTTCTGCCAGGCAGCTTTCCAGACACTCTTCCCCAATCCTGTAGCACTGCATGGGGTTGTTGTGACCCAAGTGTAGGACCTGGCACTTGGCCTTATTGAACTTCATACCATTGGCCTTGGCCCATCGATCCAGCCTGTCCAGATCCCTCTGTAGGGCCATCCTACCCTCAAGCAGATCAACACTTCTGCCCAACTTGGTGTCGTCTGCAAACTTACTGAGGGTGCATTCGACCCCCTTGTCCAGGTCATTGATAAAGATATTAAACAGAACCAGCCCCAATACTGAGCCCTGGGGAACACCACTTGTGACCGATTGCCAACTGGATTTAACTCCACTCACCACAACTCTTTGGGTCCAGCCATCCAGCCACTCCATCTGTATTTCCAGGGTCAATATCAGTAATGTAACATATAAATCACAATGCTAGACACTTTCAAAATTCTAGTAAACACCTACATATTCCTAAATATTTTTTAATAACCTGTCCCCAAAATTTCTAATCATAAACGCACACGGCGCCACACATTCACAGAGTTACCATCACACCCATCCCTTCCTCAAAAGATGTGTGGGTTACAAGCACCATTGCCCTTTCGGAAGCATGGCTTACCCTCCTTGCATGCATCCCATAAGGAGACGCGGGTGCTATAGCTTTATGGGCATCTGTGCTGCTCTCTACAACCTATTAATGCACAAGCTGGTGAGAAAGCTTCCCGCGAGTTCATGCACACAGACAAAACTGAGGTGTGGCTCCCTGCTTCTCGTGGTCTGCACTGTCATCCCACCAGCTGCAGAGCAGGCAGATTATGGTGTCTGATGGGGACACTGCTCTCGCTGGCCAAGGCCAGCTGGTGTGATGTTGGTGGGGCAACTTCTGGCAGTGTTAAACCAGGCTTTGATGGCTTCTGTTTCCACTCCAAGGTCTCTGCCTCCTGTTTTGAATTTTCATGCTTCTTTTATATTTCTTTTAAGATTAGTTTAGTCTTTGCTTCAAAAGTCTCTTTAAAGTTCTCCAATTACTGTTTAATCCTACTGATGGCAGTGTTCCTCTTAAACATGATCAAGTTTTGACAAACACACAGGTTTTTTGTGTTTGATGCACACACACTGTTTAACTTCACATTCTTATTAACAAGGGTTGTTAGCATTTAATACTGAAAGATTAAGTATTAATATTAAACATTGACATTATAAAGCAAGGACAGGCTGTGTGAACTTTACCACAATGGAATAGTTACAAAAGACTGCTGCTAGAAATAGGTAGGAAAACTTCTTCTCAGAAAAGATATTCTTCACTGTCTGGAGTTGAATGTGTGCATAATAGTAAATAAACATAACACTGTTGTTAGTATTTAAAAATACCCTGGCTTGACTATGGCCTGAATGTACGACAACCTTCTATGGCATGACTGCAAATACAGCATGCCTGAAACCTGAAATCATGCTCAGAAGATATATGGGGTGTTGATGCATTTTCATGTTAAAAGAAAAACAAGGTGGCTGAAATATATCTACACTACTGATAGCACTGTAGATATAGCCTTAATTGCTTATTTGCATTTATTGTCTTTGTATGCCTGCTTGGACACCCAATCTTTGCTGGCTTACCCAGCCAAATACAGAACGTATGAAAGCAGACATATCTTTACTCTATTAGTTTTTGAGAAGATGCCTTTTGCCTTTTCCAGGTGCTGTTTAATTCCAGTGGAGTTAATATGAGGCATGTAGTGTCTACTGCAATACTGAAGTATGTTTTCATACACAAAACAATTTTCCCTTTGAGTTTTGAAATCTTTTGTCTTTCAAAAGATTTTTGTAGCTTTTGCGTATTTTTTTATGCAAGGATTCTTTTGTTGTGATTCTTTTTATAATGCAGGGAAGGCTTGCCAAATGTGTATCTTTTTGCAGTTTTGACAAGGCAATATTAATTTTAATTAACCTATAAGAAAATCTCTTACAAATAAAAATCTATTTCTGTTGCCACCTGATGCTTATTTGGCAGTCTTCTATGGGTGCTGTTTTACTTGTCACTTTCTGAAATAATCTCAGATTGAAGTTTCACAAGACTGCTGAAGGGTTTGTCTTCTGCTGGTTTAAAAAGCTGAACCACCTTCCTCGGGGGCAGATGAGCTCCAAACTGATGCAAGGGCAGCAGCGAAGAGGCTACAGCTGGACTAAGGTATCCCCCAGTTTGGGATGATTTGAGGAGGAAAGTTCAGCCATCCTGTGGACCTCTGGTGACAGTATGTATGAACGAGGAGACCAAGGCCCCATCAGGAAAATAAGAGTATTTTAAATGACAGACTGACTCAGTGTCTTAAAAAGTCTGCAAGACTTGCCTTTTAGGCTTTATTTGCTTGGAATACCACTGTTAACAGTCTGTGTTGCAAAAATTACATACAGGATTTAGCATATTATCACTTAACAGTACCACAGTATATATTATCATTTTGGATGAACGGTAGCTTACCAGTAATATGCTTTTACTTCTTACACAAATTCTAGATAAAATCTTTTATATATTGGAATGAATTATGCTTTATTCATTAGACGACAATAAAATTGCTATGGTATCAACTGGGGGCTCTGGCCTAATCGTCTGATGGGGGAAGGGCGGGACAAGGTCCTGTGCAATTCCAAAAGATTGTATTTTGTTAAATTTGACTAATTTCTTTTCTATTATTATCTATTTTTAAATGCTTGTTTCTTAGTGTCTCAGATGGCATCGACAGCTCCTCTGAGAAGGGAGGGAGTCTGTTAAATGATTATTTATTAAGCTGAAATAGTATTACTGTTACCATACTATTTTTGTTTTAAGGTGAGCACGTGGAAAATGGTGAAGACAGGAAGCAGGAAACAAAATGACACAACTTCTAGACAAATTTGTCTGGAGAGTGGTATGCACACAGAACTCAGGGCGGTGGCTCCTGTCACTTCCTATCTGGGACACAAGTGTCCCTTCCATCACTTCCAGTACATCTTAATCATACTATATATATGTCTTGTTTTGTTACTCTCATCTATCAAAAAATAGATGATTGTACACCCCATGGGGTGCAAACATCCAAAGAATTCAAATCTACTAAAGCTGCTGCTGAAGGAAAACCAGACTGAAGAAATAAATGTTCAGGCCCCCTGGCACTTGCTTTTTTTCATTTTCCAAAGGGAAAATCTCTGAACAAATAAGGAGGTCCTGTTAAAAATCTTGCTGCTTACTCGGTACAAAGAAATATGCTCTCCATGATCAAAAAAAACCCCAAAACTCTAAATGTAAACAGAAACAATTTATATTCTTTCTGGTTGAGTGTCATGATAATACAGGATTGATCATTGAAAATTGTCATGCAGCTTTTTATGTTAGCTGGAAGACTTTTGGCAGTTTTCTTATACTACTTTTTACAAAACACTTCTTCCTTGAAAACATGTGAATTCTTTTTTCACCCCCAAAAAATACTTCTAACCCTCAGAAATTAATTTGCTTTGTGGATATGAAATAAAAAAGATAAGATAAAGAGAAGTCTTAGGTAATAGCAGATCATTGTATTCTGCTATGAGAGTCCAAGTAGCAGGAGTTCTTCATATTAAGGATTTGCTCTATCTGTCCCTGCAGGAAATTGAGAGATCACCTTGATTTTTTACGGTGTATGTACAAAAAAAGGAAATTGCATGAAAACCCACAGTGCATATATGAACTGGGGTGTCTGGCAGTTGCTGCTAATTTCAGAGTGTACACCTCTGGAGATCCACAGAGGAGTTCGGAAAGATACAAGCTAGGTTTTGGGAAGACTGTACCTGCATTGGACTGATTAGGGAGAAGGGATATGAAAGGTAGGGCTCACACAGCAGGGGTTTTTCAGAGAAAAGTATTTTGTGCTTTTGGTTTTACCCAAGTAGAAGAAAGTACCATGATTTGAAAGGAAAGAGATGTGAATTATAAAGGAACAGTATTATTTATTAGTACTGGGGTATTTTAAAAGTTATCTGTACATTTAATCCTTTAAAGAAAATACTTACTTACCAGCTGCCCCAAAAAGTCATAATTTGTGCATACAACTGTATTGTCCCATCTCTCCTTATGCTGATCATTTAACATATTTCATGATTATTTTTTTTTTGTAAATTAAAATAATGCTTGATGAACCCCAGAAGAAAACTCAATTACTGAGACTGGTTACCCTCTTCCCATACACTTATTTTTCAGTGAAATTCTTGCCTATCAAAAGTGCTGGGTAATCTGAGCCCTCAGCATGCTGCCAGGTCAGCTCTGATTCTTTCCCTCCATTCATAATGAGAAATGTCTGTTGAAAAACATTCTTCTTCATGTTCTGTGCTGCCAGCTTGCAAGCCTAAGTTTTATTCCCAGTTCTGGTGATATGCATCCCCATTCTGTGGCAAAAAGTTTACTTCTCATGAGGTGGTGAGAGACCTCATGCAAGTTGAGGCTTGTCTTCTGCTCAGTTAGAACAGCTTAGAAAGGCTGCCAATTTGA
This sequence comes from Burhinus oedicnemus, assembly GCA_008921705.1. Lineage (NCBI taxonomy): Eukaryota > Metazoa > Chordata > Aves > Charadriiformes > Burhinidae > Burhinus > Burhinus oedicnemus. Next base: position 2,161,328 of record VFFE01007197.1, read on the forward strand.
CATCCGATAGATGAGTAATGGTGATAGACTAAAATGAGCCACAAGGCTTCAAAAATGCATTAAGGGTTAATTTTGTTAAGGTAAGTTCAAAAAGAGATGTAAGAAACCAGAAATGGAAGTGTTTCTAGACAAGCAATCTATCCTTTGGTCACACTGTGTTTGTGCATTTGCTATTACATGCAGAAATATTTTTTCTCTTTCTGAAGGGCTTGTTTGCTTTTTCCCATTCCCGAAGCACATCATGTAGTTAGACAGAGAAGACCACATCCAGGTTTATTTTACTGTTCTTTCAAGTGCAAACAAATATAACTGCAAGAATTCTGAAGTATTCTGAAAGAGCTGAAAGGAAAGGTGGATGGAGGAATTTCAGTTATGAGTAACCTTGCTTTCTGTCTTTCTATCTTTGTACCCATGTGTACAACCACTCTGTGGATGTCACTGACCAGTCACTTCCATGTTCCACATCATCTTGGGAGCAGTGTTCAAAGATGAAGATTTCTTTTGGTGATCCAATCTGGAGGATGGCCTGACTGAATGACAAATCCAATTTAGTAGTCTCACAGCATAACACAAGGCAGACTGCTGTCCTTTTTAATAACCTTTGTACGGAAATTGTTGAAAGCCTGGGTCTTTTAAGATTGGATGGAAAAAGTGTGGGTCATCTCCTGGAGAGTCTGGACATACGGTTATAAAAGAAGAGACCCTTAATAACCCTTAACACAAGAACAGCACATTCTGGTGTAGAGACATGACGCTTGAGATAGAAAACTGCAGAGTTACTTAATTAAGTTAGTTAAAGGAAAACTAAAATTCAAACACAACAGTAGGGAGAAATTCTAGTGGTGTCCAAAGAGATAATCCATTCTCTGTAAGGAAAATTGTGGCTCCCTATGTTGCCATACAGGCTGTCAAAATGCTTGTATTTCCCCTACCCTCTTCACACTGCAGCAGGTAAGAAAACAACACCCACTGATTTGGGAAGAAGTGAATAATTCTATCTGAGCAATTGTTCAAAGAAAGGGACCCAAAAGTACATAAAGAAATAAACTTTATCTTCATTAGGGCAAGGGATCTTTTATTGGAGGAAGCATTTTAAGTAATCTCTGAGAAATATGAAAACTTGTGAGATGAAAATAAAACAAAAATCTACTCAACAGGAAAGGGAAAAAATAGACAAAATAAATAGCAGAGTGTGCTTCAGTATCTGGAACTAATGGAGCTATGGTTCAGGTACTTTGAGTTCAAACAAGTGTTTCAAAGAAGTTAGAACTAAGAGTTTCAAAGTGAAAATAGGTCAACAGACAACACGTTGAAGACAGTTTAGTCAAATGAGAATACAAAGTACAGTCTTTGTGAAGTCATCTTTCAATGGAAAAGAAAGAAAAAATTTTGGCAGAAAAAAAATAGATCTTTTAACTTCTGTATTGTGAATTGGAGAGTTTTGGGCCTGGGATGAACCAGTCAAACTTCTGTATCAACTTCTGTAGGATAAATGATAGAACTTTCAGAGACAAAAAGAAGAGATGCAGGAGTACCAAATTTGTTTTGATATACTGGAACAGTTAAGATTATGTGCCCTTTTTCAATTTTACCTTGGTAAGATCTTTGGTAACAACAGAATCTGAAGAAAGACAGCAAGCCTGCCAATGCAACAAAAATTGCACCCAGAGGAGACGTAGGTACTGACTTGCTGGCGCTTCCTATTGATATGGAAAGTATATCTTTTAGGACAGATTTTCTCCAAAGCTGAGAGATCATCATAAGGACAATATTTGGAAATACAACCAACTCTATTTGAGTTGATCTCATACATGCTTTAGAAAGAAAACATCGTCTGAGTTCGCTTACTAGTGAATGATATCATGAGTAAGAGAACAATGCAGATAAGTGGATTTGGTTTTTTGTATACCAGTCCCATCCAGCAAATATGACTGGCAGAAAATGAGAGCTTCACTCATCCCCACTTGCTGATATAGCACGTGATGTCTATGCTGGGCTATGCACACCCTGGATACAGAACTCGAATACACATATCAAACAACCCTGAGGTATAGCACATTATAAGATTTTTTTCCTTTTAAGACTACTGTCCTGGAATTCACGCCCCTTGTTTAAGAGGATGCAGTGGAATCAGGATTTCAACACTTGCACTTTGTCTCTGAGTTTTGGCCATATTTGTCAATTCTGCATTTTAAGCACTTTTTGTGTTCTAGACTTAGAATAAAGCTAGATCATGCACCAGGAACTTGTTCCTTTGAAGCTAACAGTGTACATTCCATGTGAGTTCAAGGACAGAGTTTTGTCCTCAAATTGCTCAAGGGCCAGAAAGTCTACTGAGGTGTGATACAAACTCTTCCCCAGGGCAAAATGAGCAGGGAAAACTTGCCAGGCAGCTGAATAAACTCATGGGAGTTAGGCTTGATAAGGCAGTCGAGAGGATATAAAATAGTGCTGGGTAAATTTCACTGTGAATTCCATAGTAACTGGAGGAAAATATGTTTGCTATCTTCATTGGCAAGGCACATGTATGCTCATAGAGGGAAAGCAAACGTGGACTAGACATTTCAGTTGTTGTGGAGAGTGTTATCAGGATGTTATCTTAATTGTAAAAATCTCCTATGAAATATTTCAGTCATAATCTTGAGAGAGAGCCGAGTGCACATTTTCCTTTAAGGGCAAATTTAAGTCTATGAATTTCAAAACCTCAAAGTAGTGTTGCTTTAGTTGGCAGCAAAAATCCTGGGTAAGACCCAAATGTGAAACTTTTATGCATGTTAGCCTTCCTTAGGCCTAGGGAAATTGGTATTATTTTAAAGCATGCAAGTTCACGCATTTTTATTAGCATGAGCTTAGAATACTGTTTAACACTTAGCAGCTACTACAGACGTATTAAACTTGCTTTAGAAATGTGCTGTCTAGTCCTGATCAATGCTAAGGATGCTGCCTACACTGTTTGGAGCTTGACACTTTCAAATAGACCATTACTTCAGATGTGCTTGCTAACATGCTGTGCAAAGTCTGAATTCATCCAGTTGGTAGCACTGAAAGTGGTTTCTGTATGGAGAAGGACAGAATTAAAGAGATTCATTGCATGAATAAGTACTACACAAGATGGCCATTGACATAGTCTGGCATTGGTGCTTCTTAACTGGCACTTGTTTTAACTCCTTGTTCATCATTCAAGCCCTGCATTGAGCACTGACAGAAAACAAAATTCTGCCTAGTACCCATCTTCTGTACTGAGTATCCCACCTTTAATAGGACACCTAAGACTGCTTCTTTCAGATGTGGATCTCAATTTTTCTCATAATCTCCCTCTTCTCTTCCACTAACTTTCACAAACATAGCACTGTAAAAAGGATAATGCCAAAAGTACATTGAAATAGATTATTCTCTTCTCTTATTCTGTAAACAATCTGAGTAGCGTTCACTTCCAATAAAAGTAGGAGAAAAAAACAATAAAAAAGTCTTTGTTCTTGACTGAAAAACAAGCAAATATGTACTGAAACTGTTGCTTGCCATATCGTTAGTACAGCAATGTTTGTACCATGGCTGATCCCAATGCCTGACCTACTTGACTGAAATGAGATGAAAAGAGAATTTAGCAGAAAAAAAGAATGTCAAAATTGATTTCAAAAATTTTTCACTTCTATACTCCTGCAGTTGCACGTCTTCCTTTTTCCTCCATTTTAGATGACAGTGGGTTAACAATGAGATTATTCTAAATTTAGCCTTAAAAAAAGCACTTTTTGGACAATTCCTTTTAAAAAAAAAAAAAAAAAAAGATGACAGACATAACAGGCAGCAGGCAAGCAGACAATGTGCTGGCTGCTCTTTGCAGTCATCTGTCCAGGTCTTCTGGCCTTGAAACTTGCTGCTATGTGTGATATAGTCTGGTCTGCTCTCACCGTTTCACAAGGAGTGTGGTACAACTCTGAAATTGGTGGTGGTCTAGAGAAGGAGCAGCATCTCTATCCTTGGAGGTTTATAAGACTTACCTAGATAAAGCCATGGCTAACCTGATTGTGCTGGTGATTGTCTGCTTTCTAGTGGAATATTGAACTGCATGACCCCAGAGGAAGAAATAAATTATCTTCTTTTACATCTATTTTCATATTTAGGCTAGAGATGTCTATTGAAATCTGCCCATAGTGTATAATTAGAAACAAAATAACACTGGGAAATGAAAACTCATTGTTAAATGAAGAACAAAAAGGAATAATGAATACTTTCTAAAGAGAAACAATGCCTGTTACTCTGCCTTTTTCAATTTCTGACCACAAGCTGTGCCCAGGAAAGATGCTGAGATAAGAAATGCTGGTCTCTGTACTGAATGTAACCTGACAGCTGAACAGCAAAATGGTGTCAAAATGCTCTTCTGGAGGTAGTGATTATGTATACTTAAGATCTGAAGTGGGAACAAAAGAAAAAAGAAAAAAACCCGAATTTTTTCTCCTGGATCTCCACACGTTGCAGCTACAGCTTATTCATGAGTCTGCAAGTCTGACAAACTGAAAATCTGAGTCAAAATGTCAAAGACATTAAAATAAGTGAGTCACAGGCTGGTGTTCACTGTGCTGAAGACACAGTTTTGCTTGTAGAAAGAAAATGAGAGCCAAGATGAATGCTTACGAGGGACAACATTTGTAATGAATTTCACTGGCTATCTAGACAAGTTTTGTCCAACATTTGTACTCTCTTATGAGGTATCTTAAACCACAGAAGCCTTAAGCCACCACATGTGCAATGACATTTGGAATGCAAGCTTAGGTGAGATTTATTCTTTTTCTTTAAGAAAACAAATTGAAGTCAGGGTCAAAGAGAGGAGTAGAGAGAAATTGTTCACTCTGAATTCATCATGAAAGCTTTCACACTGCTGAGGACTGGAAACCTTCTCACACTAGGAAAAGCGGTTTACTTCCAGCAGCAAATCGAAATGATGACTCCAAAGATGGTTTATCACCTCTCCAAGCCCTTGCATCAGTATCTTTTTTTGGACAGTGAAGAATCAAGGATCTTTCAGTTGAATTTTAAAAGGCAGCTCCCTTCTGGAATTCAACTATTTATTAGCAGTTTAGGTTAGTGTATAAGAAAAATATTATTATGTGAACATAACATTAGACAAGCTGAAGTTGTTACTGTGCAAATCCTCTCTCCAAATGTAGCATTAATATAGATTTTCCCATTTAAATAGGCAGTGGAAATGGCACTTCATAAAAGCATCAGATTCAACTGCACTGTGAAGTTTCATGAGCTGCTTTAGACAGCAGAAATTAAAAATAACAGCAAAAAGTTCCTGGATGATACAAATCTAATTAACTTCTTTTTTCTCGTTTTCCTTCCACACAATTAAATATTTATTACCATGACAGTAGAAAATTAGCTGAAAAATTCAAAACTACAAGGGTGATCATCACAATGTGCTTTACTCTGCTGTTACCAGAAATACCTTTTTTCCTGTTGTAAGCATTTTCTGTAGAGTATAATATTCTTTGACATGAAGAAAAATGGTTCTAGCTTAGTACTTCTGCCAATGGATTTTGAATGTATTTTTACTTTAATTTTCATGGTAAATTACTTATGTTTTTTCATGCTTATCTGAACAGACATTTAAGCAGTTATTTTAATTCACTTCTTGTTATTCAATCTGATATTTTTATTATCAAAACAATTAGCAATTAATGAAATGGGATTTGGATCCACTAAAGATCAGAGCTGATTTCTTTGCAACTAATTTATGAGGCTTTAGACATTTAGCTCCCTGGCCTTTTTATTGATAAACATCTTGCTGTTTCCTAATAATACTAAACAAATGACAAATCACAAATTGCTCATTGCTAAATGCTCCTGAGCACTTCAGCTGATAAAATCCTGAAATGTGCCCATGCTGACAAAATGATACTTATTATCTGCAAATAATATAATGTTAATCCCCAGTTCTGAAACTTAGTTTTGGAAAGGGAGGAATGATAAAATCTTCATTGTTATTTTAAAAAGTGGCTTGTACTTTCACATAAATATCTCAGCTATACTGGTCTGCACTATTCTAGGTAGTGTAGAAACATGTAATATATGAGAACCGCCTATACAAAAGCAGCTTATGATATTAATGGGCAGTTATAGCTGATGAATGAGAAGACAAGTCAGGATGAGTGGAGGGAAACAGAAGACATCATGTGGAAACAAAGACGAAAGATTAGATATTATTTTTGCCAGGTAGTCAAAGTAATGCTGCTATATTTCTGCTTTGGGTTTTCTAAGCAGAAAAATGTGTAATTACTTCCTGAAGAGCGTATGTAGTAGCATGTTTAAGATCCATTTCTCCTGTGCATGTCCTATGCAATCAATCTATTCACATGCTGTCCATGCAATGTATCCATAGCACTTACCGCAGAGTTGTAAACTGAATACACATCATAGCAGCAGGTCTAATGTAAAATTCTGGATTTTCTGTGTCAATGGTGTACAGTTCATCCGTACATGTGCAGGAACTGTGACTTCCAGACAAAATGAAATTTCACTCAAATGTCCACACTAACAAGACTCTCTCTGAAATAAAACATGGGGTTGGAAAAGAGTATGCGCACATGAAAATTTTTATAAACAATTTCTCTGAAGATGAGAGACAAAACTTGTCCTCAGATTTTCAGTTTGTTATCTATTGTATTGCAGATGACACCAAGCTGACTGGTGCAGTTGACGTGTCTGAGGGACAGGATGCCATCCAGAGGGACGTGGACAGGCTCAAGAAGTGGGCCTGTGTGAAACTCATGAGGGTCTACAAGACCAAATGAAAGATCAGAGGGATGGAGCACCTCTGCTCTGAGGACAGGCTGAGACAGCTGGGGTTATTCAACCTTGAGAGGAGAAGGCTCCCAGGAGACCTTATAGCAGCCTTTCAATACTTAAAGGGGGCTTATAAGAAAGATGGGGACAAAATTTTTAGCAGGGCCTGTTGCAATAGGACAAGGGGTAATGGCTTTAAACTAAAAGACAGGAGATTTAGACTGGATACAAGGAAGAAATTTTTTACAGTGAGGGTGGTGAAACACTGGAACGTGTTGCCTGGAGAGATGGTAGATGCCCCATCCCTGGAACCATTCAAGGTCAGGTTGGATGGGGTTCTGAGCAACCTGATCTAGTTGAAGATGTCCCTGCTCATTGCAGGGGGGTTGGACTAGATGACCTCTAAAGGTGCCTTCCAACCTGAACTATTCTGTGATTCTATGATTCTATGATTCTATTGTCTTACATGAGGTCTCTAAACTGTTTGGGTCCCCATTCTGCTGTGTGCAAATAAAAGTTTAATTGTATCTGTTCTCATGAGGCTTCACAGAAAATGTTTATAATTAAAATAAATTTTGGTGAAAGTTTCCACCACACAGTAACTATGCAACAAGAATTATGTGTAGCCTGTAGAAAATATTTTACTATTGGATTCTTAGAGTTCAAATTTGATAGAGGACGACATAGAAAAGAATTTGCAACACAACTTGTAAAGACAAAATAACGAGATCAGTTAGACTTTTTTTGTATATCAATAGATATCTACAACTGCTTGTAAGAGGAGTGCTACTTGTGAAGAAATAATCAATTACTCTCAGCAGTAGAAATCAGTATTGTTTAGCAGTGTGAGACCTTTCTGAAAATACACTGCTGTTTACTTAACCACTCTAAGACAGTAAAGAGAAATCCTGCATTTTAATACTCTCAGTCCTACTCCAGCCTTTTCTCAGTAGGTAAAATGTTGCAGTAAGGATGTTCTTGTGGGAATTCTTCTAGGACTGGCAGTCCAACAGATAAATCCAAGACTGTGCTTTACCAATAAGTTAGAAAGGACAGAACAGGGTCTCCTCATCTCAGAGTTGACAGGGCATCAGAGCAAAGATTTTGGGTAGATATGTGCCTAGAAGTTATGCCTCCTAGAGCCACCCAGGAGTGTAAAACTCAGAAAGGTAGCATAAAGCCATGTACATTCTCTTACATATGTTGCACAGAATTTCTTCGTTCACAGCTTCTGTGTAAAGTGTTTATGGCTCTAGTTTTTTAATTTGTTTCCTTCTACCTTAGACAAAGCAAATATGATTTGCCTTTATCTTTTTCTGAGATGGCTAAGTATCTTTCTATTTTTGCTTATCTGAATGTTTGCTTTACAAATCAAAGCAAGCCTCATTTCCTGTGTCTGATGAGGTTTTGGATGAGCAACAACAACAGTATTTTTGGGACCAGCTGAAGCATTCCTTGTTCCAAAAGTCCTACTGAACAGGCATGACATCAAATGCAAACGAAACATCGAGTTTAGCAGAACTTGCATGCATGTTCTGGTTTGGATTAGCAGGTATGCTACACTGAATTTACCATAGCCATTTTCACAGTGATGGGTGTTATCAGCCATCACTTTCACAAGCACATGGAGTCTTGAACAGCTGTTGAAAGCAGATTTTACTTTTCTCTATCCAGAAAAGAAAAGATAAGAAGATATTTTATGTATCCACTATTATGTAGTGGAGAGAAAGAAGCAGAGTAGACCTTAACCAGCAGACAGGTGAGCTGCTGGCCACGTCGATGATTGGAAAAGGAAGTCTGCAAATGTATTTGTCACCAAATAGAGATCATGAAAGGTAGTGCCTCCTTCACAAAAAGCTGCAAGCTTGAATTCAATGTCAGACAGAGAAAAGTCTGCTGTACTAGTTGTACAATTATATTGTTCTCCAAATACAGTTATATTGTTCTCCACATACAAAACAGTTGTTCCTCTGAAATTTATTACCTCTTATAATCCACAGAGTGTAAATCTGCCATGTAACATAAACTACCTCACAGTATTATTCCATGAAAGGAACCAAAAATGTTCAAAATCTAATGCATTTGTATATATTGATAGCAAGCTCAATACAAGCCTGTGTCACTATTCCATCAGCTACTACTTACTTCTTGTTACCATGACAGTTCAACAACTTAATAACCTCACCAAAATCTACTGCAGGAAATAAATCCATTTTGTGGCTAGTTAAAAAGAAAGGACAACTCATCATCCCACATATAAAAAGAGAAAGTCACAGTTTAAGACCAGAAGAAGCCTGATGAATCAACAAATAGCAAGGTGTATTGAAATGTCAAGCATAGTTTGAATTGTTGAAGAGAAGATCTTCACATAGGTTTAATCTTTAGACAGTTGCCTTCAAATGCAAAATTTGAAAAAATAAAGCTTTTTTGTTTTTTCAGTAGCAGGCCAGCCATAAATTCCTGTTTGTCTAACAGAAAATTATCCAGCATGTTTTCACGTAGCTGTCATTTTCTACCAACTAAAGCCAATCAAAGTTTCGGATATTTTTTTTTTAAGGGACCTCAAACCAGGACAGGCATTCTGCAGAAAAACATCCGTATCAGAAGACAGTAAGAGATAGGATTTCAAACTAGATAAAACAGCATGACTAAGATGGCTTTGGAAATTCACATAGTCCAGCCACTATGGTCGAGATGAATTGTAAAGACAGCTTTACGTCCATTGTTAGCCCATTGCCAGATTTTATTTGTTCATTGTTTGCTGATTCTCATTATGCCTGTACATTGCTTACTGCTTTGTGCCAAAAAGAAAGAAGTGGAAAACCAAAAATAGCTTACTTAAACTTGTGTTAAGCCAACCAGACGTGCCAAACAGCTGTTATAGATTTAACATTTTTACGCTATGCTCCCTTAAGTCCTACCTTACTCTAAAGCAATCCTCTGCAATTGCTGTTAGCAGAATAAGAGTTGAAATAGATTCACTCAATCTAAACTCCTTTCCATCTTTTTTTGTGAATGTGTTTTTGAATAACTATGAACTTCTAGCACTTTTGAAAAAACCATTAGCAATGTCTAGGACCCGAGTATCTGACCGTTAAGCTGTTCCAGCACCACCTAGATTACATAAAACTTCGGAATAAGAAATGGATGAGATTTACATGATAGTCCTATACTGAAAGGAGTAGCTAACGTTTCATTCAAAAGATTCGTATTTACAAGACAAATAGGCATTGCTTAAGGAATTTCTAGAACCACAGGTTTTTTTCCAAAAGTGTTGGAAGAAATCTTGTGTGTCATAGGATGAAGTTGAATACACATATCAATGTGCTGCTCACACAGGGAATTGAACAGGTTGAAGAGCATGAAAACATATGGAAAAAACCACACTGCATTCCAAAAGTGGTCAGTAAGGATAAGAGGTAGAAAACAGAAAAAAAATGTCTATGCAGTTTGCAACTCATTCTGTTTCCCTGCAGTCACCATTTCATTTCAAATGCAATACAGATGACCATGCTAAAATTTTACGTTCTGAAAATTCTCCTGCCTATAACAAATCTTTGAGCAGGTTGCTCATATTTAGAGGTACCAGGCCAGACTTCCATTTGGAAATATCAGAAAATGTCAATGGAAGTTTAAATGAGCAGCTGCAAGGTAAGTGAAGCCCTTAAGCTGATAAAGATTAACTACCAGTCAACACCAGCCAGTTAGAATAGTATCTCCAGAGAAAGATTTGAGGAGATGTGTCCTGCTGAGTATACATGATGCAAAGCCCCAGTATGGATTGAAGACTAGAATAGATGACTGGATATGGGATTGTTTGTTATAGTATGTCAAAGATTTTACTTTGACTATAAAGATAAGCACCGCTTTAACTTACCAGCCAAGCTAGAAAAGGCAATGTACCAACTTGGAGAGGATTGCAAATGTTCCAGAAACAGGTGCTGCTGCTGCAGGATGATATTAGATTTTATTCTAGAGGAAGGGGAGTAGAACTTGTGAACCACTATACTCAGTCAGATGCATAGAAGTTGTTCTTCCCCTTGCACTGCTACCTATGAAAAGGGGATCACAGCTTTGGGACAGAGGGGGTGCAATAATTCCTGTGTGACTGCAGGAATACAACCATAAACTTCTCTAAATCAGCGCACTGACAGTAAAGCTGACTGCAGAAGTATCTTTAGGAGTCAAGGCTAAAGAGGAAAAGGCTGTTCATGTGAAATGCAAGCCTGTGACACATATTTTATTTCAGCCCATAGAACATACTCATATTGACAACATGTGAATCAGAATTTTTGCTTTGGGAAGTCTCCTCAGCTTTGACCACAAACCCCTGCAGTACATTTGAACAGTGTGATTTGATGCCACCAATGAAGATAATGGGAATTATCTTAACTGTAAAGTTGCAACTGACAGAATGAAAATAATCTAATATCCCCTAAGATGGTCTCTACTGAGACAGAGTAGAGAGTTGAGATTCATACTTGGTTTATACCCACCTTTTCCATCCCGATTATTCTATTACTCAAAAGCATAGTCTTACTCTCTCCTTTGTTATGTTTCTTTCTGAACACCTAAATTGCTATTTCTTCCAAGAATTTAAATGATCTTGGGAGCACAACAAGTGCAAATCATTGTAATAGTGTCTTTCCAATACTGTGGCATTCCATAAAGTTTGAAGTCCTTGGAAGATACATAGACCAGCCCACTAAAAACTGCTCTATCTTCTAGGCTTTGAATTCCACCTGTTCTGTGAAAAGGCACTCTTGATAGAAAATATGCTTGTCATTCAGTCATCTTCTTTTCCAGTGACATAGTTTCCATTTCTAACTAGGCCTGTTGAATGGTCAGCTCCCAATCAGCTTGGCCAGTTTTACTGTGGTCTTGACAGTTGACATCGGAGCTATAATGCTTGTTCAGATTAGTCGTATGCTTGCAAATAAATAATATTTGTCTGAGGTACAGCTGATGTATTTTCAAGATGTGAAGCCTAACTGAAGAAAATTCATAGGCCTCGGTATTTGAAGCCTGGTTATGACTCTTACACAGATTTTAATGGAGCTTTTGCTTTTTCTACTATAGACAAGGTGCTTATACTTCTTGCTGGATTTTACTACATTCTAGGAGTGCATTGAGGAGCACAACTTTAATTGTAATCCATTTGTTCTTTGAAGTTTGTCACTGAGACTGATCAACAAGGACAATTATTCATCAGTTCCTTATTTCTTTAGCCAGCAGAAGAAAAAATACATTATTCTCTCCGGGCTGGGAATTTACTAGAGTCCATGAATCTTCCCAGTCTAGTCTAGTTCACAGGTCTTTCTGGTTAGTCTCTATAATTCCTGTCATTATAGTGAAAAGATTCTGTGACTCTCTTAAAATACAGCTTATCTTTTGGCTAGTTAGTTTGTGAGTTGTGTTCTGAAAAGGTAATGCTATAGGAGACAGAGCTGAATCGCTGAAAGCTTAGCTCCCTGGGAATAATGACGTAGTGACCAAAGGAAGAGACTTGCACTCAAGTACGTGGATTATCCGGATGTTTCCAGGCGCCTAATGGCAAATTTTGATATCACAGAGGCTGAGAGAGAAAAATTGATCCTGGAAGACTTAAGTCCAGAATAAGTGCTGAATCACAATAATCCCAAATTATTTTTCCTTGGGATGTGAACTGTATGTCATGCTCTAGGCAGCACTAGGCCATGACCTTCCCACGTGCTTCAGTTCTCATCAGAAAACACAGCAAGGTGTGTCACAGTGTTATGGAGGTGGCTATATTGACACTTTCACTTTGGACATGTTGGATACAAATCATTTTATTTTAGGAAGCATGGAGAAACAATATACACAGTATACTGTGTAAACAGTAGTTCTGACAGTAAATTAGATACTACACATTTCTATTTTACAATCTAGCACTAGATAACCAGACTAGGTAACCTGATCTTGCAATTTCTCTAGTCTTCTGCATACTCACAGGAGTACAGACCAATCACAGGAACACAGTTTCTGACCCCACTTCTCCATCAAGGACACCAGAACGGAAATGAGTGGGATATTAATCTATAGCATGTCTGGACAAGGACCTTACAGTTTCTGTACTAGAGAAGAGAGCTGGACCAGGAGGAAATAGAGAACAACCATCATGCTTTACTTGAATTATTGGTCCTTAAGTCAAATTTAGAGTAAAATAGCTCAGTAAAGAAAATCTCTGGGGAAAGAAAAGGCTTAATATAAAACTACAAAGACAGTAGAATGAACTTTCCATCATGCCAGTACACTTTGATTAGTCATATCGTTATGACTCTATGGTGAGCTCTTTTTCAAACCAAACAAAATGGATTCCAGTAATCATCTTACTGGATAATGGGCTTTCATTGGGAAAAGAGTAGTCAGAGAGACAGCTCAATTGAAAGAAAGACAATGAAAATGTATTTGACAGAATGTCTTGATTGAACTACGTTATGTAAATTGGTTTATTAAGCAGAAATTACAACTTGGAATATCTCACCATGTTTCATATGAGACTAGATTACTGTTGTAGCAAATAATCTTTTTTTAATTTCTAGAATTCAGACTAGTAAAATTCTGCATTCTGACAGGGAGAGAAGAAATGGGTTTCCCAAGACTTCAACAGGTTTACTTAATGTAAGATTTATGGTGGTGTTTGTTTTTTTCTTTAAAAGAATTATGAGAATTGGTTGTGTCCATCTAGACTGTGGTAGATTTTCGGAGAAGATGTAATAGGAATACTTATTATGTCTGATATTTCAAAAATGACCATCTAATAGAAAAGACATCCTTTTGCTAGGCAACAAAAACATAGAAATTGAATCAGAATCATTTAGCAATCATCCACATAAACCATTTTTGGTCATGCTAAGAATCTTTGCAAATTCTGTTTAGTGTGTGTATGAGTTTTCTGCTACAGCGTTTCAGCTACAGCATCCTTTGAGGTTCAGTTGTGCCAACGAGGAGGGTTGTCTGTACTACCCTGTTCCACACAGGCTGCCATGACTGAGCATTCCTCAGCTCTGCACAGAGGACAACACTTTATTACCTTGAGGATCATTGGCAATAACAGAGCTTAAAGAGGGAATTTTGGTCATTTGGCCCCAGTTCTCAGTCTAGCCCAGGGAACTCTGCACAGATCCCAGTCCCACAGTGTTGACATTCCCTATGGATTCTCGGCTTTTAGACTATCAACCTCATTTCCATTTAAGCAGCTTTTCTCCTGTAAAGCTAATGGAATGAAATATCCCATTTGACCAATATTTTAAAATAAATGTTGTCATTCTTCACATAGAAGGCTAATAGAGCTACCATTTAAGACAACATTTCAGTGACTGAAGTTATATAAAAGAATTTCCACATTTAGTTTTGTTTTTCCTTTGCTGAGTGAAACACTGAACTCCCATACTCTTTAAACATCCTCATTTGATGATCAAAAACCTTTTAACAGATTAGTCATTTAAACAAATATAAACTCTTATGCTGTGTTTATCTGCAATAATTTTTACTTCCATTTTTGCTATGTAAGTGCTACTTTGACCTAAGATACTCATAAAGATCCAAGATACTCATAGGAATTAATATTATAATTAGTAAAATCAGACATAAGGAACAGTGTTACATTCATTTTTCTTTTACTTCTTGATTCTAAGAATAAACAACAGTTAAACCAGTTAGAGCTCTTGTGTATTTTAATCCTCATAAAAGTTATTTTTAAGACCTTAGGGACGTGGAACTCACAATGAAAATGTTTTGAAATGTCTAGCCATCCACACCACATAACAGTTGCTATCGAAACCACAAGAATTCCCTGTTAATGAGCTTCAAGCAACTTTGAGAAGACTGGCAGTCACACCCCCACTCCCCATAAACCATTTGAATTACAGACCAGTTTTATTAACTGTAAGTGATGGCTTATATGGCAGACAGAATATCCTCCAACACTGACTCTACTGCCTCTCCTAGAGCTGCAGCATGACCTCCGTCCAGCAATATATTCCAAGCACCACCAGTGTATGCAAGTGATTAGTGACACAACCATGTCTCCAACACACTAGAAGACTCAGGGCACCTGTCTTTGTTAGCTAAGAGAGGGGAACTTCTGTTCTTTCCCTCAGGTTAGCAGCTCACCATATGCAATACTCCATCCTTCAGTTGTGTGTGCTAAGGGAAGAAGAATGTTCAGACAACAGTTGCTATTCTCTTGTGTGTACACATTAAGCTAGATCGGCTCCCTGGTGGCAGCCACATATTGACCCCACAAATAGTTGTGTTGGCTGAAAGAGCTGAGCACTGGGAGGCTGGAACATCTGGCATTGCTGCTGATCTTGTGATGAGACACTCTGTCCCCCAGCCAAGACTTGCATTACCTTTGCCATGGTTTCTGCCAGTATAATTCTGTATCCCAGATACTTGAAAAAGCCAGGCCTGTTCGTCACTGAGTGATCAAGAGGCATGACTGCTCCACAACCAACTCTGGATTCTGTGGCCAAGAGGATGTATTCTTACCACAAAGGTGGATGTCTGATGTTCAAAGGAAACTATGGAAAAATTCCACAGTTCAACTGACATGTTAAGACCAGCGGAAAAGAACACTTTTCCTGACACCTGCAGAATTCAGACAGTGCAGTCCTTGACTCAGAAAATAAGCAATTCCTTATTGCTTGCATATGAATACAGGAACTGAATTGTGACAGCAAAGAAGAAATTTGGGGGTTTTTTTTGGTATGAATAAAAGTGGCCCACATATAAAAGGAAGGGAATATGTAAGCTATGAAACAATTCCTTTCGCTTTCCTCAACCTGAACAACCCTCTACTCTGTAAGCTGCCCTTACATTCCCATGGCATGTACTGTCTTGCAGAGAAATTAATCAGCCTGTGCAGAATTTCAAAACCTTAAAATAAGTGATGGAATCTCTACCTTTTCATATCTCAGCTGTGTATCTCTACACTTGGCTTCAGGCTACTCCTATCCCTTAATCAAAGTGAGAGCAATTCTCTTTTCCTCTGGACAGTGCTCTTTCACTGGTATTTATTGACATTCATCTATTCCCATCTCAGTTTGGCCCTAGCTACAAGGCAGACCTGTGTCCTCCATGTCATCTGTCTCTTATTGTCTTAAAGAGGTTTCATTTCCACAGCTGTTGAAATTCAACAGTTAGAAACTGGCCAGATTTAAAAATCATTCACTTCAGAGAGACTAAATTTAAGCCAGAATCGTTACTGGAATTTCAGAGCAGCTGCACCTTCCCACCTACACACAGTCATAAATCAAAACAAAAATACGATCCAGGCACATCTAAACTTCAGAGATTTTGAAAACTAAAGGAAGATTACCCCAGATTTTGATATTCCCCTTCCTCTTTCCCTCACAGAAATGTAGGCATCTGCAGATATATAGTGGGGAGAAATTTCAGGAGAACTAGGAGATGAACAACTACCTCTTCTTTCTAATGATATTGAAGAGATCCATTTGATTTACATCCTGCCATGTAAAGTGGTAGCAAAGCTGGAAAAACACTGTTAACTGTCCCTCTTTTATCACTATTTTGACAATGACAGGTTGAAATGAATCCTCACTAAACCCTCTGGAGAGATGAGGTCATCAGCATTATGAAATTCCATTGACGACTCCACTCTTTCCGAGCAGCTACTGATCAATGAAACTGTTTTTTCTGCGATAACCTCACAGTGAAAACTGATTTGCAGCCACCTGATGCTCATGATATCAGGGACATTCAGTCTTTCTCATTTCTTCTCTCTTCTGGAAGTGACTTTAATGCTTTCCCTGGAGTAAAGTGCTGTAGTTTTCCTGCTTTCATCCTTGCAGGCCCAATGCCTGATAATAAATCAGGTGCACTGTTGATTTGCTAATCAGAGGGAAAAAACAGTAAAGGTGGTATAAGTTTATCTTTAGAGTGACATTTCTCTGACACACTTCAGAGATGTTCTGATAAACATGTTCCTTTCCTCCACCTTTACTGTCTGTAGAACAACCAATCAAACGAAGCATTGGTATTTTAACTATCATTAGGCAATGACACATTGAGCAGTAGATGCCTGAATTCAGCTACACTTTTGCAACAGGTTTCAGTCATGAAAACGTTCCATCCCAGGGGGCAAATTGCATTCCTTTAGTCTTATAAGATTTCACTATTAAAAAAAACCTACAACAATCAGCAGACAATACTGAGAAAAACAAAATTGTGGCAAAAAAAGCCTTAAAAAAATTATAAGCTACTTGTAAATTACAGAAAAATGTCAATAGTTAATATGTTTGAATGATACTGTAATACAGAAGCAGCAGTCCATGTTTTAGTATGGCTTATCTCTTAACTGTTCAGATCTGTACAGGCTCTTACATAGCATTTTTGTGTCCTGCAAAGCAACAAATGTACAACCCAGAATTAAAACAAGGTGAAGAAATAGCCTAGCTCTTACAAAACAAAAGCAAAAAATGTCTTAACAGTATGTCACCTTCAACATACAGAAGAACACAAAACATAAGCCAAAACAATACATAGATAACGGAAGTTATTGTTCTGCAAGAATGGAATCAGCGTTTCTGGTAACCATTCCTAAATGCTTTAACTGTTAAAAAATGCACATAGCCAAATGGAAGCTATTTCGCGTTGATGTGTTCTACATTATGATTAACCGTGGTAAATTATAGTTGGATTTCCTCATGTATATCACAGAGCGTGTAAACCAGATGACATGCATATATCAAGGCTAACACCTAATCAGAAGCATGAGTGTGAAACGAGCAAAAAGAAAAAAAAAAGGAAACAAACTGACATCTATTTCATGGGAAGCAGAACAAAAACAAGTCATGTTTTGGATCACCATCTTTGACAGTGTCCTTATACGTTAGGTTGGAAAAAACTGCTCAACAAATAATTAATGAGAATGTCTCAGATGTCTTCTGCTATTTGCACTGACTTTATTTAGGTAGAGTAGTCATTTTTAATCTCTGTATATTCTAAATCAACTTGCTTGATTTTCAGGCCATAATGAGAAGTAAAATAGATATTTCACAGGCAGTTTTGCTAGCATATTGTAATCTTATTTGTGCTTATTCACTGTCTCTCAGAACTACAATGGCTGCTTATATATCACACTGGAGTGTAAACCCTGAACTGTTGAAGTATGATCTTTCAAGTTTTGTCAGAAGCCTTTGTGTTCTGTGTTCTAATTTTCTTTTTTAAAAAAAAAAGTTTATTTTAGACTTTGTAAACTAATTTTTAATCTAGAAGGATGGAGGCCTAGGATGTCAGATATTTGTTATTTCAGGTATTCTGTTAAATAAAGATCCTAAAAAAGAGTGACCTACTGTCCTGGTTCCAGCAGGGATAGGGTTAATTTCCTGGCATGGGACACAGGTATTCCATACTATGTGAGCCATGCCCAGTCTATAGCCGGGGGGAGATGGTGGGACAGGGGGAGGAAGGCAGGTTTAGGAGCAGGCTGGGGCTTCCGTGGTCCAGTCAGTGAGTGTTGATAGAGTAACCCTGTGTGTACATTCCTCCAGCCGTGTTGTTGTTGTTTTCCTCTTTCTTATGCTGTTCTGTTAAACTGCCTTTATCTCAACCCATGAGTTTTGCCTTTTTCTTCCGATTCTCCCCCACTGCCATGGGTGGTTGAGCGAGCGGCTGCCTGGTTCTTTGTTGCTGGCTGAGGCCAAACCACACACCTGCGAAAAGGTCTGACCTTCTAGTCACAGCTCTAAATCAAAGTTCTCTTCCTGACTTCTTTACTGGTAGGTATCAACTTGTGCATAACCCCTAAGTAATTGCATCCTGATCTGAAAATTCCCAATATTTCAGTCTAAATAATATGTCAAACATCAAGCTGCTTTCTGATGTACTGTTCTCAGGAACAGGCCGTTAGAAGAGCAAGTCAGTAATCCATGGAGAAGAGAAGCTCTTTGCATTCAAACTGTTTTCTACTGCAACTACTCATCAAGCCTGATATAACCAAATGGAAAACATTTTCATATTGTTCAATATTATTGCCTAGTAGAGAATACTGAAACTCATTTTAAGGATATTTCTTGCAATATTTTCATAGAATATAATTCTTTTTTTCCTTAGGGACTTTGGGAACAAAATTTCTTTATTTTAGATTTTATAATCGTCAGTATTCATACCAAATTGCTTCTTTTTAAAAAGCAGTACTTTTCCGGGGGAGGAAGCTGAATTAATAGCATTATGCATTTCCTGGAATAATACAAAAGTCATTAAAGGAAAATATCTGAAATTCAGTGGTAAAATGCCTGGCTTGTAGCACACAGGCGTATAACAACAATCATCATATCATTACATTTTTGGATAATACTTATTAGGTTCAAACTATTTGTTTGAATGTACCAAACAAGCCCAAAGTAAACAGTAGGAAAGGAAAGAACTTCTAACTAGAAGGCGGTTTTAGAAAGTGAGCTTTTTTAATCTCCGAGAACAATGTTGCCCAGATTAAGTACTCGGTCTTTGAAGAGGTGTTCCTCTTTACATTAATTACATTAATGACATTAATGAATTACATTAATTTTTACCCAAGGGATTCAAGTCTCACACATACGCATACACAAATCCAAAGTTTGCAGCCTACTGGAAGGCTGACAAACCTCTGGGAATAGATGCTTATTGAATCAGATAAGCTTTGAGTCAGGTGCTACTTCAAGAACATGTATGTCTTAGTGTTACTTACCAGTGATTCATGAACCTCCCAGCTCCTAGGGATAAATGTATTCTAGTATAAATAACAGGATTATAGTAGGTCACTGGGTGAATTAGATGGAGGTCTGTTAAATTTGTCTTGTATGCAGAAGTGGATATCAATTTGAAAAAATTATCATAATTCCCTCCATCACAACAGCTGAGGGTATGGAGGCCTCTTCCAGATTAACTGAACCTCCAAAGATGGAAGATGGAAACACTTATTATTGTAACTGATCCACCGTTTGTGTTTAGTGAAAATAGTAGACCAAGGTCTATATCTTGCCTTCAACAGTTGCCACAGGACATTCCTAAGGGAAAAGTAGGAATAGGGGAACCATAGATGATATATTTAGCCCTAATGTGTTCCTAGCCTACAGATATTTTCAGATAAGAGATTTCCAGTGCCAGGTGAAACTTCTTTGTATTTAACACCACCAAAAAGTTTTCTGTTCTGTGAGCTTGTCAAGCCTCTCTTGGAATCCAAGGAAAACTCTAGCACCTACAACATCCTTTGACAATGAGTCCCACAGATCTATCCCCGCTTGTGGCAAGAACAGTCTCTTTTTGTTTGTTATGAAATTTTCTCATATTGGTTTTATTTGATGCCTCCTAGCTCTTGGATTGGAACCCAACCTCCTTGTGACATTGTTGATTTTGTCGACATCTATCATATCTGCCTTCAGTTACCTCCTTTCCAAATTGAGTTCTGTTTTGCTGAGCTGTTCTTCATTCTTTATCTGTGGTCACTCTTATTTCCCTTCTCTGAACTTTTTTGGTATCCTTTTGCAGATGAGAGAATCATAAGTTCACAATATTCAAGCTGTAGGTGAACTATGGCACCCACAGGCACCATTCAAAAAGGTGTAGGAAGCAATCCAGAAAAGGACATAAAGTCACTGAATAAGCATTTTAACCCCAAGATTATTCCTGACTGATAACAGTCAATTCAGTGCTCATCATTATATATATGAAATTACACGCTTTTGCTCTGCATCACTTCAAGCTCATCTACAGTGAAATTCATCTGCTATTTATTGTCATGTCATATATTCTCTGAGGCCCTCTTTAAAACTGACCCTCTTTTTTTGCTACTCCAAATAATTTAGTATCATTAATGTATTTTTCTATCTCTTATCTCATATTATTTTTCAGGGTTTTTTATAAATATGTGGAACAGCACAGATCCCAGCACAGATCCCGTAGCTGTCCTTCATCCCTTCCTTGCAAGAACTGGCTGTTCCTTCACCTTGCGTGTTTCCTGACTTGTATGCAAGCAAGGACCTTCCCTCCTGGCTTGCACAGCATTGCAATGCTTAGCTTACTTTAAAGCAACTGGCTTTTATCCATTTGCTTTTAATCCCTTCAGAGAGCCCTAATGGGTTTATGAAGGAGAACTTTCCTTTACAGACATCCTGTTGACTCTTTTCTATTGGGAAGAGATCATATTCATCCATGTGTCTGCTAATTCTGTTCTTCATTAATTTGCACTTACTCTAATTCTCACCAGAAACTTCTTTGTTTCAAAAGCCAACTAGATTGTTGTTTTCAGGGCTACAATCCATCTGATTCTGATGGGCGGGTTTGGGGAGAAAACAAGTTACTTGGAGGCAGGAGGAAAGACAAGAACAGCCTCAGTTTTAGTACTGACAATGTAAACATATTTGGGAAAACTAGTAGTCTGTATTCTTATTATTTAACATCTAGCATTAGAAGCTCAAACTAGTGATAAAGACAGCTGTATAGTTCTTTTTGAGTGGCACTGACTCTTTTTTCAAAATACTCATTAATCTCATTACAGTCAGCAACAATTCTGGCACCACCAAACAATGAAAAATGGAAAGTGAAAACAAAATCAGGAAATTTTCACTCCTTCTGCATTGAAAATGTATCATAAGCTATTGTGTGTATTTATCTGTGAATCTGACACTTGCAGAATGGCCTCATAGCCTGACTAAATAAATAATAAGCCAAGTCTTATGATCTAAAATTCTTCATGAGAGCTTTCATTTTTTGGTACAGATTGGTATTGGACTCCTTATGTTTTGCTCTTTTGTGACAGTTTGTTTTCTTGCTGCATGGGTTAGCCCTGCTAAAATGCAGAGGACACTAGTCATCTAAACTAAATGGAAGACAGCAAAGATGCTCCTAGAAGAATGAAGACCAGGATAAAATGGCCAGAATATCATTTACATGTGCAGTTAGGTGTAGTACAAATAATTAAAGCCTCTGTACTGACGGGCAAAAGAAAAACAAAACAAAACAAAACAAAGAAAACACCCCAAAAAACCCAAATCAAAACTTTTCTCTGTTGAGATCTTTTACATCTGTCTCTGAGGTAGGAGGGTGTTTTTCTTGCTTTGTCACAGTAGTTTCTTTTGCAACACTAAGCTAAAATTTGAAGAATGTTTGAATGCAGTTTTTAATTTCATTGCCCCTAGGAGCGTGCCAGGGATGAGCTCTTCTTAACTTGTCAACCATAGCTAATATTAAATTTCTTAACAGTGTAATAACACAGGACCTGAGCTGTTCATTTTCGTCGGCGTAATGATAATGTTAGTAGACTTGTAGTAACTCACAATGCTGGTCCCAAATATGTCTTCTCAGTAAATCTAAAGGACCTGTTTCTGAATGAGGTGCTACAACAGTCTATGGACAGTATCTGGGAGGACATCTATCAGTAGCATTTATTAGAAATCTAAGCACAGCAACTTCTAGGCACAGCAGCCTGGAAGTCCTGTTGTAATGCTTTTAGCAGTCTCATAACGAGACAATCGAGAATCCAAGTATTTTATACCACATCTGGAATGACCCAGCACCATCAGAGAGGCAGATCTGCAGGCCACCAGTGAAATATTAGTAGTGGAGTGCCCTAGAAGAAGGAGTACAAACTGGGAAGCATTGACGCTCAGATGTGTCTTATGCTCTGTGATACGGTAGCTAACACTATGCTGTGCATCTGGGGGATGTCTGACAGACTTATTGATGGTGAACAGAAGAATATGTTTATACATTTAAGTTGCTTTTACAAGAAATGTTACATCTGGACATGACGCAGAGCCTGTTGATGTCAGTGTGGGTATTTCTTCTGCCTCAAGTGATTTCATCTCAGCCTCTATGTTTGTTTAGTGGGCATGCAGACTGGGGCTCAGAAACTTAGTAAGTGCTTGAATGTGGTATAATCTACAATTCAAAGCAAGGAAGAGACACATTGTGTGATTGCTTATAAACTGTTTGCTCTGTAAATTCATGTTGTGTCTTCCACATAAATAATGCTGTAGTACTGTAATCTTGCAAAACTGGTATTTTAATATTCCTTATTTTCAGCATCACTACAATGACGAGCCTGATTTTTACCTGCACTATCGTGAACAGGTATTGATATCTTTTAATTACTTCCAAGATAGTTCGGTAACATTTTCCTTTGACACATTACTATTTGCTGAAGCAGGTAAAAAGAAATTAATAAAAAGTGACTTAACAGCTTAATTCAGATAATAACCTCTTTTTTTAGTAGGGTTTTATGTACCTAGAGAGGTTTTTTTCCCCAATACATATTGTCCGTTTGCTTGCTTGTTTAACCACCTTGCTGACCACTTTATATTTTCTTCTTTGGGATTTCTAAGTCTGAAAGTATCTAGCGCCCTAACAGTAACTGTGACTGACAGATCTCTACAATTTTAAGGGTAAAGTTAGAAACTAAAGAAGCAATAATTTCCAAGAGAAACCATGAAAACACTTTTCCCTCTTCCCCCTCTCTCCTGATTCCTCAAAAACAGTGAGGTAGCACGTGGTCTTTATAATCTAAGTTAGCTGTAAAATTCCATCCACACAGTTTAATTACTCACTATGCAGACTACAAGAATGTATAGAAACAAATTTACCTTAGTTTATAGAAATAAATATTGATTTTATGTCTTTTGACAAACTGAGGTATCTTTCTGCCAAACAACATTTTCAGTTAATAACCTAATGCTTCTGCTTCCTCATCAGGTTTCTTATTTATTGAGGCTGTTCAAAGTTCTCAGAAAATTCATGCTATAACAGTAAGTTACCAAAACAGGTTTAAGTTGCCCAATTATTTTTTTTTTAAGTGATAAAGGAGCTTCTGAAATTCTACTTGATGTTCACATGATGATTGCTCAAGTAGGTTTTCTCATTAAAATAGGCATTTAAGAAATATTTAAGAACCACTACAGGAAAAACAAGTAACAGGTATAAAAGTCCTAAATAAAAATCCAGTCCTGAACTTAAATTGCTAGGAAACTTAGCAAAAAAGGAAACTCCATTCAGTTTCCAGATTAAATTTAATAATGGTCAGTTATATATTTGTTTCATTCCAATATTGTCATTTGACTTAAATCTGGTTTTCTTAGTCTAAAAAATCAGTTATTGTAAGATAAGAAGCTATTAGGTTATCTGTTATATTGTACCTTTGGAAAAAAGTCCCTTGCATTATTTCCATCTCCTCTTTACCTTCATGACTTCAGTTATACTTTTGTTCAAAATTTGTTCTTACCCTTTTTCATCCTGTTGAGATTACACTAATGATCCTATAGTTGTCTTAGTAATTTTTTTCTTTTTAAATATAAGTACTGCATTTTCAACTGTCCAGGGATATGGTACTGACCCCAATTTTGTGAGAAAACTTCATTCTGAGAGCACAATTCTGTGTGCTAATCATAGAATTCTAGGATGATGATATCTGGCTCCTCAGATAAATCTCACACATTTTTTCCTTCTACACCCATTGCTCCATACCTTCTTTACTACTGTCTGTCCCAACTGGCTGACACAAGGGACAGCACTTCTTAGTGATGCTTGCTCTTGGGCTCTGGGTTGCATTTCTTTGAGTGACTGGATGAGATGGACCCCTCTAGAGGTAAGGGGAGATGGCTATTTCCCGAGGCATGAAAAAGCATTTTGAAGGTAGAGAAACTTACAGATGGAAATAGCAAGCAAGAAGCTGGGAGTCTGCAGTTCAAGGAGAGGATGTGGAGACCTGGAAACTGATGATGAAGCCTCAGAAGAACAGAAAATAAACTTCCTAGGGGCCAGAAAGGAGTGTGCATTTCAGTTTCTTAGACTTTTTAGTCCCTGCAACACAATTATTTAGTGTGCCTGGCCGCATCAGAATGCCAGTTCCATTTAGAAAGCCTTCTGGAGAGTTCCCTGTAAACTCCTTGGAACTGGGAGGCTTGAAAGTCTGGGCTTTTTATAGCAGCAGGAGATCAGCCAAACAGTACATTGATTCTTTTACAGACAAGGACTCCTGGATTATAGGTCTCACTGAGATGGAACCTTTTTTGACTTGCTGTTGGAGTTAGATCTCACTGGAGGTAACTGGAACCATATCTCAGCATGCCTTCCATGTAACACTGTCTAAACTGATTGGCCTAGTGGTACTAAGATCAGATCCAGACAGATTCAGATGCTTAAGATGATATCTAACCACAATTTAAATGCTCAGCGTGTAAATCTTTTGAGCCTTCTGTAGGTAGTCCCATCCAGCTCTTGAGGCATCTAAATTTCTTGAGCACCTCAGCTTTTGACATCAACGTCCATGGTTCTCTACTAAGAAAATGATCCCTGAAGATTATCAGCCCTACTCAGAGGTGCCACTGTAGCAACAATATGCCCCAATGTGTTCACAGTTCTTATCGTAGGGGTGGGACTGTGGATTTCACCATCCCTGATAAGAATATCCTCAGGCAAATTATGCTCTAGTTCTATCATTTGTCTGCTAACTTTGGTGCTGACTTTGGCTCCTTAAATCTGAATTGAGCCGCCTCAAACAAACAGACAGAGAGAAACACTATCCTAACCTTGTCCATACCTTTGGGCTTAGGGTTTGTGTCTAGCAAAGTCTGTGATTCAGCCTTAGGTCACTGCCCAAAGAAAGAAAATGAATTTTACTCTCTCCTGCTCCACTGGATGACTGTATTAAAGGGGACTTCCCACTGACATGCCTTACATTTTATAGAAAAGAAAGGGAGGCTTCCTCCTAAGAGTGGAAGAGACCAAAGACATTCCCCTACCATTAGCAATACCCGTTGACTACTCACCAGGATGCAGACACACAAACATTAGATCTAAATTCTACCCAGTTCATAATGCCCATGACATTCTGAACCTTCATTTTTCCTTTGATATTTTAATGTAATTAGTAAGTTCATGAGAATAACAAATTGCTTTGTTTAGGCCCCTGGATTCAGTCCCTTAGACAATGCAATGCCCTACAGTTTTCCCAGAGCCTCCTGTCTGCTAAGTCACACCTCTCATCCAATATTCAGAATAGTGATTACATCGTTGGGAAAGAGCCTGTGAAGAAAGTGTCATGGATCAAAACCACGACAACAGTGAAGAAACCAGAGTTCTGTCAGGGAGCGGCAACGGTGGGCTGCTTCGTACAGGAAGGTCAGCTGGGAGCCAAGTGTGGCAGCAAGGCAGGCAGAGGCGGTGGTGGTGGAGGGAGTCCCACCTCACCAGAGTAAGGTGAGTAGGGCAGGCCTCATGATGGTAACCTGGTCAGCCAGAGTTTGGTGGTCAGCAGGCAAGTCCACTGTGACAAGGCAGGTCCACGGTGGGATGAGGAAGACCAATCCACAAGCCAGTGTCAGGTCTGGCTCAGTGAAGGACATGGCGATACACAGACACGGCTGCAGCATCTCTCAGGCAGAGACCAAGGGCAAGAGTCTGAGCTTGTGAAAGAGGGACAAGTCTCTGCTGAGGCTTCTCAAGGCCAGGCAGCTACACTGCCCACGTGGCCAGGCCAGGCAGCCTGACCCTGGGAGGAAGAGGATCCTGGCACTGGCATACTTAGCATTGGAAAAGTTTAAAACAACATCTGAGAAAACCTAGCAGATCCTGGACTTTCAAAGCTTCTTTCATTAAAGCAGAAGTTATTTGTGTTTCCTCTCTCCCCTTGGGTCCAACAACAAACTTGTGAATTTTTCTGTCAGGCTGGTGCTACTGTCTTATATATACTGTGCGTCCTGGCTTTCGGGTGGAAAACATTTAACGGTTAGAGTGTACTGGACTGAATATATCTTATTTTTCAGAGGACACTATGGGTTCACTATGACGTGTTTTGTTTCAGCACATATTTTTATACACCAGAAACAGAAAACTGAACAATTCTCAAATAAATACTTCTATGTGCTCCAAATCTACCACGCTCTTGCCTTAATATTAGCAAGGTCTGAAATGTCCTTTAACAACTTCTTTTGTATTTGTGTAACCATTTGTTAATAGAACCTAAGCTTTAGAAGCTGGCTGCTGCACTCAAAAGCATGTCTGAGAGTTCCTCATACTTTGCTTACTTGTCTGCCAGTTATTAAAACCCATGTAGAGAATACACTTTTAAACAAGTTGGTAGAAGAGAGTTATGTCCTTTGTCACACAATGGGGTTTTTTCCAGAATTGTCTTGCTCATATTTCAAAATCATTCCACTGTTTTTAGTTTTCAGCAACTTCCTGTTGGCTTCCTACCTGTTTTTTCTGAGAAGCTGACCCAGTTACAAATTAGAAGTACGGAACAAGAATTCTCTCTATGCATAAATTCGAATTCTGCCAGAAATCCTTCTTCTGTTCATGGGAGCCACACACAGAAAATTGGAGCAGGTAGTTGAAAGAGATTCATGGCAGCATGATGATACTTGCACAAAATTACCATTTAAATCTGTTTGTTAGCTTTGTCTTTTTTAAATAGTGCACTTTTTCAAGTACTGTAAGGGGACTTTTAAAATCACAATAATCAAAGATGTGGAATGAAATATTGATTAAGTTGCAATGTCTGTAACACGTACCTTATAATACAGGGGATTTGTCACTACAGTAGTATACTGTTACAAATAATTGCAGCTTCTAGCAGCCCTGGAATTAGTCCATCCAATACTGATTGTTTTATTGGGCACCAGTTTAGGAGTCCAGGAGGCTGGAGTGGCATAATGTTACCTTTCCCAAACAGAGTTTAGCCAAACTCTGAATCCCAAATATCAAACTTGTCCTCTGGGCACAGTAGCCTATTTTAGGCCCCCTCAAGACAGTATCCTTAAAACTCTTTCTAGCTTGACGGAAATGATGATCTACTGTATGCTTTCAAACCAGTGTTTTAAAAACCGCTCTTTTCATTCCATTGTCTGTATTTTGATTGTTTTGAAAGCAAAGAACTTGGTGGGAAGGAAGTCTAAGTGATCATCACAGAGACTTTGAATATGCTAACAATGAATGGAAAAACATGTTTTGTCTCAAGAATTGTTTCATATTTTAGTCTTTTCAACTCATCATCTGGGTTTGAAATGACTTTTTTTTATAGCAGTGATTCTAGTTTATAAGGATTTTTAAAAACATTTTAAGTATAAATTATGATTTCTGCATATTAATACTTCTATTAAATATATTCTGTTCTGTACGTTTTTATGTCATATTCATCTCATTAAAGCACTTCCTAAATAAAGTCTGAAGGAATGTAATTAACGTATGCCATATGTTTGTTCTTTCAAGCTCTCTCCCATAGGGAAGAACGAGTACAGTGGAATATTTGTCTTCTCATGTTATTTAATTTAGACACCCACAAACTATTCTGAACTTGTGTAGGAGAAGGAATGATTAAAAAAAATTGTTTTTCCCTGATATCAGCCTGTTAAGTCTGTAAAAGTCTCTGGTTTACATTATTCAGTCCTCAGTCAGTCCCTGTCTGAAGTCTGTTTCCTCCACAGGTAAGCTGCATTGCTCTTGCCAGACTGACAAAGCTGGTGGCCACAGCTTACCTCAGAATTATGGGCAAACTTTTTTATATTGCTACTTCTTTGATATACAGATAGATAACTACTTGTATTTCTGTACAGTAGGTGGAATCACCTGCAAAGTTCCAAGTGTTGCTTCTTTCAGAACACAGCCTCCACGAACAGCAGGAATATGAACCGTCTGTAGCATTCAGTCTACGCTGAAATCTTCAAAAATGTTTCAGCGTAATCCTTACTAGTTTTAAGTGTCAAGTATTACATTATTCAGAAAAAGATTCCCAAATGCAGTAAGAAAATTTAAACAAGCTGGCGGTTGGTGCTTTGGTTACTTGCTTTAATTTAGAAAATGAATACTGTATTTTTTATGATATAAAGAGTTTAAGACTCTTTACAATTATTTTATTGAATCAGTTGAACAAACCCACGTTGACATGCATACAACATTGGAGTGAATAGGAGAGCAGAAAGGTAAGAATATGACACCCTGACTCTAAATGCAACACTGTCAGGGAGAAACTCAGACCTGATCTTGTTTACAGACTATTACAGCCGTGACACTGTCACACGGTGCAGGTATGCAGTTGGACTCGACGACATGCTAACAAGGGTTAGCATGGAGCTGAAGTCTGTGGATTATGTCTTCTCCCAGGTAAACCAACACCAGCTACCTAAGTTTAATTTCATTAAGTGGCAAATATCACTGAGTCCAAGTAACATTTTCTCAGTGTTTTTATACTGCCATTCTGTTTCTTCTTCACCAATTCCAGTGAGTGATCCCTAAGCTAAATGCTGAAAAGGAAGCCCAATGTCTTTTATGAAAGGTTGCAACACAGGAAGTGTAAAGAAGGAAATACAACAGCTTAAAGTAAGAGTTTGAGGATCCACCCGTTCGAATTACTCTATTTGTTCAAATGGCTTTTTCTCTATCCACATGTTTAGACTCAGCCCACAGTGGAAATCAACAAATTCTCAGAGCTGACAGGTTTGCTTCCACTGTTGCCTGTAGACAGAAAATGGGTGAGAATCAAACACATCATTGAAACAGGCTAACATTCTCCCATGGCTCATGTCCAAATGGGTTATTTGAACAAAGGCAGAGAATTGTGAAAACTGTTACTATGAGAATAGACTTTATGACAATAGGCTTACTTGGATATCCATCTTCCTCAGCATTTTTGTCTCATATTGCTTTAATTCATTGCACATTTATTTCTTCAACACCAGAAACTGCTTTTTCTTTCTTTATGTCAGCACTGCTGTCAGTGTGGTGGTTGTTCTCAAGCATTGCACATATTTTCATTTACAGCTAAGACTAAGAATTTTAGGACCGCAATTTTTGTTTTCCAGTCCTCCCTCAGAGAGCAGTAATTTTCAGTCTGATCTGTAGTCTTCTGGTACCTACAACAAATTAATATTAAATATTTATAGACTTAAATTTATTATAGATCAACACCTCCACTGGAAGAATTTCAGGCAGTGCAGAAAAATTATTTTTAAAACCACAGCTTTGGTGACTTTTCCATCCACATTTATTCAGATATCTACCTTAATCATCCTGTTTATTCAGTTTTCGTAGTCATCCATCTCCCTGCTATGCCACTTTACCTGATCCCGTTTAGCACAAGCGGGCTTTATCAGCTTGCCATTGTAACTCTCATTTTCCATCTGCTTTGCTTTGCCACCAAAGACCATCTCTTTTTATCCATTGCAATTAACCAATTGCTATTTCATTTCAACTGCTTGTCTTTTCTAAGCAGTTGGTTGACATTATTAGATACCAGCAATTAGCGCCTACTTTGTTTTTAACTATTATTCTCTGTTCCGGCCATTTTCTGATTGTCATCTGACTGCTGCTACTTATTTACCTTGAACCACTGATAACTACCATTCTTTTCAAATATCTGTCTTTTGCCACTTAAATTTCCACATTTTACTTTTGCATTTGTGTTCAACTTTTTACAACAGCTACCCCGAATCCTTTGCTGCTGTCAGCTCCATGGATCCTTACCTGAAAACGCTTTGCTTTGCCATCTTAAATGAATGTAGAATGGGATTTACTTTCTTTGCTATTTGCTGTATAGAAAAACAGGACAAGTGATACAGTGAGTGTGATCTGACATCAGGGGAGGGCTCTTATAAATGTATATAGATATTTGAAGGGAGGGTGCAAAGAAGAGGGAGCCACTCTTTTCAGTGGTGCCCAGTGACAGGACCAGAGGCAATAGGCACAAACTGAAACATGGGTTGTTCCCTCTGAACATCAGGAAACACTTTTTTACTGGGGGAGTGACTGAGCACTGGCACAGGTTGCCCAGAGACGTTGTGGAGTCTACCTCCTTAGAGGTATTCAAAAGCTATCTGGACATGGTCGTGGGCAACCAGCTCTGGGCGGCCCTACTTCAGCAGGTGGTTGGACCAAATGACCTCCAGAGGTCCCTTCCAACCTCAACTCTTCTGTGATTCTGTGATCAGCAGATATTAATTAATCCTGTAGACCACCTCAAAAAACAGGACTTTTATTAGCAAACTTTCTTGCTTCCCTAAAGCTTGTCGCTCTTCTCCATGAAAAAGCTCCCTAAACACATCTCATTTCCAGTAGCTTCTTCACCTTATGTTTCTTTTTCTGTCTGACTCATTTGAAATACTTCAGAAATATTTGGCATCTCAAAATATTGTTTTGTTCCTTTTTTGTAGCATAAAACTCATGCAGCTGGAAGCCACGTGGAACACAGTAAATGTGGCAAGAGTTATCCACCTTTTTCATCCCCAGTCAATATTCCAGATATCAAACTATGTTCCCTTTCTACTTATTTCTCTTTCCCCTTTGGCCCATAGGACTTGGTTCCTTGGAGGTTTGTGCTCTAAAGGTCTTCTTTTCTTACAGTGATATAACACAGTTTGAATTGGTTATTATAAAATGTAATACCTGGCAAATTGTGGTTTAATAGTTTGGAGGAAACTTATGTAATTTCTTAGTTTTCCTGTGCTGTCAAGACAAGACGAAGTGGAATTTAACTACAGCAATGGTTGGGTTAGAAAGCCACCTTTGATATTAAAAATGCTTTTCTTTTTGATGCCCAACTCCATAGTGCTTATAGAATATATGATTGAAGACAGGAACTTTTTTTTCCCTGTGAATGTGTCTGATGGACAAGAATAGTCTTGATAAATTCCAAAGAAGGGTCCTATAGAAAGTGCTAATAGCCAATTCTTTCATTCGCAATAACGCTGCATCATGTGTGACACTTCCAGACTGAGCTTTGTCAGTGGTTAGTTATTAATGTCAGGAAACTGAAGTTGCAAGATTTGGTTAAGACAGTAACACAGAGAGGAAATATGGCTAAAAACTGAAATGACAGGACAGAATTGCTAACTGTCACAAGAACTGTAATGTAAAGTGAAGCACAACAATGATATTTCATTGTATTACTCAATGTATAACTGTAACATTCACACCGCGAAATTCTGCTCATTGTTTTATTTGCACATGGAGAGCTCCAACCTAACACTGAGATATATCACAAAATAAAATTATCAAAACATATTAATGTTTCGACATACTCTAAATGTTTTCAGTTTGAAATTTATTTCCCTCAGGTTGAATACAAATAAGCAAACTTCAGTCCCTGCCTGCGATTAATTTCAAATGCTTTATTTAACTGACAAAGCACAATGCCATAAAACAAATTATTTTGATGTATGATAGAGGCAAAATATTATGCTATTAGTCATTTAATACGACTGACATATTTTCATACAAACTTAGAAAAAATAAATGTTCATGGCCAGGCACCAAATGAGGGACGCTTCATCACCAAAAGTTAAAACTCTGATACCATTTTAAACAAAAAAGAGGCTCTTTGAATTAAAAACAGGCAAACTCAGCTGCAGGTGTTATGGGAAGCTGTAACAAAGATGCGTGCTTGCTGTGATGCGTGCTGTCCAAGCAGTGCTGAAGGCTCAGCAGAATTTTAGAATACATTAACTGTTGGCCAGCTCTCTGCACGCTAATCCACTTCTGGCAGGATAATTTTGAACACTTAAAACCTCTGAGCAGCCTCAAAAAGTTTTCATATATTTTATTAGCCCTTGCCACCAGTCGTCTTCTCCTTTCTGATTCCATCACGATCAAAATGGCCTGACAGTTAAGGAGAGAAGTTTTCAGTCTGGGGCTACCGACATCCTTGATGTTTGCAAATCCAGCATGGTTAGAAATGGGTGATTTTCAACAAATGAAGAGTGGCGCTTTCCCTCCACCTGCTTTCTGCTATAGCGTGAAACACTTGTTTTCATTTCTAGTTTTATCCTTTAGTTGTCAAAATTGACAGTTCAACATTATCAGTTAATGGAAAAATAATTTCCTGCAATTTAACTCTGAATGGTATTTTCTTGTTCCTCTAAAGATTGTACAGACAACGTTTTGGTATAAAGACAGCCTGCAAGTATAACAGTTATGGGTAAATGATAGAAAGTCTGTCTTGAAAATGTGTACTAAGCATTAAAATCTTTCTTTCAGGAAATGGCTGGGTACAAAAATATCTAGGGATTTTGCTATGGGTTCCTCTCAAAATAAATTAGATGAACTTCTGCTAGGAATCTCTCTCACAACTTCTATGAAAATTAAACAGCTCTCTTACTCAACATTACTATGACTTCTACTCTGTTTTAATATATACCTTTTCCCATCCTTTCCTTCAGTAACCCTCACTTGCCTTCTAGTCAGAAGCAATAATCTTTATGGCCCGTGAAATGCCCCTCAAAAAACCTAAATCAATTTCCAAGAACTCTTTCAAACGTCAGACACTCATCTCTTAGAAACTTTTAATACAATCTTGTTTTATTCCCTTTCTGTTCAATGGAAAAAATAGCATTGCCTGACCAAAAAGACAAGAAATTGTAAAAACTTCATCTTAGATAAAATTTGGAGAAAGACTGCTACATCAACATGAGTATTTAAATACAAATAGACAGAATCACAATATTCGGTCTCTCTTTTGACAGAGATATATTTCGTGGCTTAGCTGTGCATTTAGGTGTGCATTTGACTGATTGACATTAGCTATTTGCAGAAGCAGGAAGGAAAAAAATGAACCCTTCTGAAATGAGATCTGTAAAGGCCAAGCTTTTTCTGATCTTAGAACTATTAAACATGTGCCAAGACTTCTACTTACCCAGTTCTCCTTGACTTTAATGGCAAGTCTGGTTTCAAAAGATTTGTGAAAATGGGTCCTTTTACCAGTGTGAAGCAGGAACCTTTGAAAGTAGAAAACGGTTGAAAGTACGAGTGTCATAACACATATACAAGCCTTTCGAGATACTGGGATGCTTTGAGGCCAAAATTCCTGTGAATAAAACATCATTCTGCACAGAATCAGATCTTATCTGGCCCCAAGATTCACCAGTTTTTGCCCAAGTAAACTAAATTTAAGGCAACTTTCTGCTGCTAACCACTGATTTCCAGGTCAGATTATGTGTTCACACAGCTCACGAATATGTAGCATGTGGTTGACTTTATGACAAATAGAATCTTCTTTATGTCTGATGAAATATCATTTGGGGGTTTTCTACCAACTTATTAGCTGCACAGCCCAGGGAGACCAAAATGTGGGTTTGAGAGTAAAGAGCACAGAGTAACAGTAGAATCAAATCCATTACTCAAAAAGTAGAACTAAAGTAAAAAAAAAAAATAGGGAAAAAACATCTACAAGCTTCAGGTCTCCCTGGGTTCACGGTGTCCTCATTTTCAGGTTTAGTTTCAGTCTGTTCAGTGACTTCATGAGTTGCAGCAAATCTTATCCTGTCCCATCTGGTTCCTATGATGGTCTCTTTTTTCACTTCACTGCCCTCCTTGTTAGCTCCCTGCTGCTCTCAAAATGTTCTCTCTTGGTATGAACTGCAAGCCCCCATGGCGTGCTGTGTTTCTGCTGCCTCCCTCGGTAGGCTCTCCGGTTGTCTTCTCCAAGCATTTTCTCCAACAATTTCATCCTCTTTCCAGAGAAGCTGACCTAACCCAGTTTGTTTCTCCTTAAAGGGGCACAATATAGACAAAAGAAAAAAAAAAAAAGTGCAGTCCCAAATTCTAATATAAGCAGATTTCACTTACAACCTTAGCCAAAAGAGCATGCATCTCAGCTCATTAAGAGTGCTTTCTATGGACGTGAAGCATTAATTTTACTTCTGTTTGGATAAGTGTACACTGAAGTACTGCATTCCTACTGGTGAGCAAGCTTTAAAACAATCAATGAAGACTAATCAAGTCAGAGAATAACTGCAGTCCTGCACACTGAAGTTACCAGAACTTTGTAAACTAAAGGCAGAAATAAAGCTTTTCTTTTAGCAGAATTTGGTTTTGCAGAGGGGAAGTGAGAAAAAATCTCATATGTACATGAGGTTAAAAGACACATAACAAAGAATGTTGAATTTTATGTCCTTTGAGACACTGTTACATGATCACTAAAAATCTCTCTGAAAACTAAAGAAGGAGGGAAAGACAGAAAATTAACAACTCATTTTTAGTATTCCACTCCATAAAGATTTAGTTTATCATGAGTTTTGGCTGCAGATTTTGCAACAAAAGTTAAAATTTTCTTTTAAAGGTCTTTGTTTTCTGTAGAGATTTATTTTGATGAAGGTTGTGTGACACACCAAAAGGGGGAACAAGAGAGAAAGGAAAACGGAAAATGAACTACCTTTTGAGATGGAATAAAGATCTGTGTCTAACCTGGAACTAGAACATAATGAAAAGCAGAGATAATTAAATACTGGGTGGCATTGCAATGACTGAGAACTCTGAGAATAGCTAGTTGATGTTAGGAAGTTAATAGTATGATATTGCTTGCCTCTGTGAGGAGGCAGAATACAGAGTCCTGGTGGTGAAACCTTGAACATTTCCACTGTGCTAAGGAAGATGGGTAATAGTTAATCTGCTGTGTTCACACGAGCTTGTAAAGGTGGCTGACTGAGCTGGGAGACGGTCAATGAAGGCTTTCTACAGAGGTAGAAGAGCGCAGGTAGTGGAAAAATCCCTAAGTCAAAGTGCAGAAAAAGGCTTGAAAAGTTTCACAGACACCATAAAGCCACCAGAGAACTTTGATAGCAGCAAAAGAGAGGAAAAGACAGACATGTTTTGTACCAGACAGTATTTCAGTGTAACTGCAAAATTAACAAGCTCAAAATGGATGGGGGTCTGTGACTCTGCAGAAATTATGACTCTGCACCCTGGCAGAGCTCTCAACCTGAAGGAATACTTCAGAGTGGTACAGAAATGGAAACAGGAAAAAGAACACAGAGCTGGAGACTTTAGTTTAAGATGTCCTCCTTTCTGTTTTTATCTTTGAATAAAGGTGGTGTTCAGAAACTCTCTGCAAAGCCTGGCTTTCTGAACGTCGTGTTCTCTGTCTGCCGATTAATCCAGAGCTACACCGTGAATGGGAGCCTTATGTCTAGGAGAAGAAGGGAAAGATCTGGGAAACCAGCTTATTTTGGCCTTTATAGCTTTTTATTTTTGAAAATAAAAATTTTGTGTTGATTGCACTTGGTATGAAATAAGACATGAGAGCACTGTGGGAAAAACATATAGGAAATGCTTTCCTGCCTTCCAGTTGGTGTGCTTATGACATATCAATTGATATTAAAGCTGAGGTCCAAGTAAATTTATGTCAAGCCCAGAGTGATATTCCAAGCATATCAGATGAAAAATGTAGAAAAGACTCTCTCACGCAGATTCCAGCTATGAGCACTAACCCTGTTCTTATGGAATATGGTCAGTGGTGAATTTCTTAAAGGTGTCCACTCTGCAGGAGGTTCTTCAGCTTCTCCCTTCCCATCCCGCATTTTTACAGAAAACTTATTGCTGATTTCTTCTAGAAAAAAATAATACTGCCTTTTATTACTTTCTTTCTGCACAAAGAACAAGCAGAGTTAATTGCAAGAATAAAAAGTATAAATCTCTTTTTTATTTTTGTATGAGACAGCAAATGACTCCCATTTGCTGAAAAAATGACAATGCTGTGGGCCAAATGGACTTCAACACAATATTGATTAAGACTATTATAGCCCATCAAGGAATAAATGAGAGAGCAATTTCAAAAATGCTCATGTATTTTGTGTGGTAGAAAAAGACAAATGATTTGATGCAGAAACAGCCAAAGCAACTGGCATTGCGGACGAAAATTACAGACATTAATATGGATATGATATGACCAAGGAAACTATGAAAAAGATTTACAAATAATTTTAATTTAGTTTATTATTATATAAGTATTTGTGTAAGAATTAATTTATACATTCAAAAACACTTTTAAAGAAATCTGAATGTTCAAAAGCAAATGTGTTTAGAGGTTCTGTCCAAACAGCTGGAATATTTCCCAGTTCCTCCAGACCTGTGTGAAGCCTTATGCCTTCCCTTTTCATGCGCACATCAGCCTACAGGCAACACAACATTCATCAGAAATGGTACAACGCTTCCTGAATTGCCTTGGCTTCTCCTCTGTTAACAAGTTTTGTGATTGCTGTGCAGTGAGCTGGGGCTTACGTGGCACTGCTCCTCTTGCTCTTTCCTCGGTGACCCCCCACCAGGCTGGTTGGTGGCCTCAGCCTTGACTCCAGCTGGGACTGTGGGGGCTACTGCGTGCAGACATGAGGTAGTGGTAAGCTGGAAGCACCCAACACTTCGTGTGTGGGGCCCAAAGCTCTAAGAGGTCATTTGTACCAGCAGTGCCAAGGCCTTATCCCAGCAGTAGGTTGCACTTTCAGCTCACCTTAATTTGGTGAGAGGTTCACATTAAATCCAGTGGCAGAAAACAACCTTCTTTACAATGTGCAGCAGGATATTTCTTGCAAAACAGGCACCAGTAGTGCAATCTAGCCTGTTCCCTCAAACTCTTCCCTTTTTTGCATCAACATTTTGGAGTCTGTTAGAGGTTTTTTGATTTCTGCTTAATACAGCTGTAGTCAGACATGCCATAAATTACTTTTCTGTACCTGCTGGTGGTTCTGTACCACTCTGCTTTGGGTATCAATGCAAGCTGCAGCTGTGTCACTCTTTCACACTTTGCCTCCATGATGCCTTACAAGGAGCTAGCACTGCCGCTACGAAGTACTTCTTTGCACTGTCTGACATCGGCAGCTGTGCTTATTGCAGAAAGAAATATACCTTTGTTCATCTGTATTACAGTCTGATAAAATTTAAGCAAAATATCTAAACAGCTATTCCAGATAATTAAGACCTCAATCTCATTTATTTCTCTCTAATTATTATTTTATACCTTCTCAGCACATTACTAATTCTCTGAAGTACCGTGGGAAGTTTGCATATAACAAAGTATTACACTCATTATGAGCATAGTAGGTTTTGTCCATCAAGAATATACACTCTCTGTGTAACTATCAGCCCTTGCCCTGTTCCACAAGAGTACTCTTAAGTGTAAATTATTGGAGATGATTGGAGTGTGAACTATTGCTGTCCATATTCTCACAGAACACAGTTTGACTCTGTGTTTTCACCAAGACTGCTGTGGCAAATAAATAGTTATACTAGTTCTCAGATCACAGATTTTCTTTCCACGACAGGGAGTAGAAGTTCAAGATAAATACTTCTCTTGATCTAAAAACAAGTGCTGCTGTTAGCTACTTTCTCTTCAAATCAGTATGACTCATACAGTATAACCTGCGAAGAGCTGAAGACATAATCCAAGAGGTGCTGGGCTTTATACCTTTTTTAGATATCAGTCAAAAATCAATAGCGTTTGGAATTACAAACATAAGCAGTACTTAGAAAAGGACAGGCAGTAAAGAACAAAGCAGGGGTCTGTATAACAGCCATAGCAACGGTTTGCTGGATCTCCTTAGATCAGCTAAGAGACAACACTGCTGCTAAGCTCCGATTTCATGAATACCCAGTGACAGAAGACAGATTATTTGGATTGTAGCTTACAGACACGTATACCCACATGTTTTTGGACACTTTTAAAGATAACCACCTTCTCTGAAGCAGTACTTGAAAATTATAAAGGAAGCTAAATGCTGGCTCAGTAATTTCATTTAAGAGATAACAATACATAAGGAGGTTGAAGCCATTCAGACAACATAGGAAATAAATAGCACAGAAGGATTTTAGAGCAATACAATGAAATATATGGAAAGAGAGTTAACAATTGGCAATATGACTGAGACACAAAATCCATATCTACTCCACAGATAGGTACAGAAGATCAAGGAGGTAGTCAATGCTCTTTGCCTAAATTAAATCTCTGATAAATTCTATAGAAGAAGCTACCTCTAGACTAAAGACTGAACATCTTACCCTGGAAAGACTTTTCAACATCACTAGAGGACACACGCATGGAGTGCTACGAGCATGGCAATCACCTCTTCCTCAATGGTCTGGAGCACGCTGAAAAGCAGCTGCGACTGGGATGTAGTAGGTGACCAGGGGTTCAGTTAGTTTAGGTGTGCTGCCAAATCACAGAAGTTCAGAGGAAAGTGTGGGGATTTTCAGGGCACAGATCACCCTTAAAGCAGCTAGGCCACATGGTATTGCTGTATTGTGTTCTCTACCAAGATGGAGACAATTCCCCCTTAAATTCTGTGTGACGGTGAATTACCTCAAGCAGACTTCTGGTGGTCGTGTTCAGCAAGACACTTGTGCCCTGATGGTCTTCTATAACTTTGTTGTATCTGGAGGATAGACTTAGAAGCAATACTTCTGAATTCTGCCTAAAGAGAGGAGTCAGAGGAAAAAAGAATTTAAATCTGTATTAACGCTTCTCCCATGCACTAATGACAGGTATTGTGGATTCTGGAATGAGTAATCCAGATCTGGAATTGCAAGCTTTAGAGCTACTCAAAACCTGCATGGTTAAGGCCCAAGCAATCGAATATGAATTTGAGTTTGGACTAAACTTCAAAGCCAGCCCTGCTTTGAGTGGAGGTTGGATCAGATGGCCTCCAGAGGTCCCTTCCAAACTGAATTATTCATTATCCTAAATGTAATTGCTGGGTGGTAAAAAGATTATATTCTTTTAACACACGTTTTAGGTATCTTTAGTGTCAAGGTTAGTAATTCCTGGCTCAGTTAGAAAAGTCCCTGTAGTTAACTAAGGACTGGCTGGGGAACTATCTTAGGCTTTCCCTAAACAGATCGGACAGTTTGAGTCTTTAACAGAGATTTTTTCTTTTTCTTCTCACAGCTG
Organism: Burhinus oedicnemus; assembly: GCA_008921705.1. NCBI lineage: Eukaryota > Metazoa > Chordata > Aves > Charadriiformes > Burhinidae > Burhinus > Burhinus oedicnemus. The sequence continues at coordinate 2,200,773 of VFFE01007197.1, forward strand.
CTATTCCAGACATTAGAATTAAATTGTAACTCACAAAAGAGTTAAAAAATAGAAAACAGAATTTTAAACAGTGTTCTATTTTCTAGTCACTAGTATATTATAAACTAGTTGTTTGTTAATAATTACTTCTCCCTCAAGCAAACAGCTGCATTACAGCTGATGTCATAAATTTATCAGTTTTCCAGTTTCTCATGAAGAGTTCTGAGAGAACAGGAAAGGAAAAAGCTAAGAATTTTTTTTTTTTAAATATCTTCATAGAATGCATCACATCATTCTTATAGTTTGACCATACAAAATAAAAAGGTACAAAACCTTTCCTTTCTTTCTTCTTTTCTGGCACCTGATTGCCTTAAAGAAGCAATTCATTTACCAGTTTCCCCCTTCAAACTCAGCATAAAGATGCTTTTCCTCCTCTAATGTTGTACTTTTTTTTACAGCATGGACTTTGCTCTTTATCTCAAGTGTAGACTGGCAACCTTTTATTTTTGTGAGTTTAATTAAAGACCAAGTGAATTTCTCCTTGCTTCCTCACTAAATGACTATTGAATGGCTTTGTATGGGTATGACCCTTATCTGCTCCTTTCCTTTCTCATGCCTAATCAATCATTGCCTGAGTGTAAATGCTGAGAATGGCACGTGTATCCATCATTCTGCTAGTGCTTAACTACATGGGCTCTGAAACGCTGGAGGAAGAAAACAAGTGACATCCAAGTAATATATATTTTATGGTCTCTGTCTTTGACAAATATTAATTACCTGTACAACAGTTCGCTCTCTAGTTTATGATATCTCCAACCTGGGGTCAGACCTTTTTCTCCATTAGAGTGAAGTAGGGTGAAATTCCACTCAACTTTCAACAAGATTAAATGAAATCAGTACTCAGGGGAGAGGTGGGATGCAAAAAGTGGTGATGAATTGCAATATTTTACCGATCAAGTTAAAACCATAAGCAGTGCTCTCAACTCTGCATGATGTGTCTACTCTGCTTTTAGCAAACCAGATAAATGAAATGGTGCCCTTCGTGAAAAGCCATGCAGAAATTCCTCCTCTTCCCATTACATTGGCCTGCTGGATTTCAGTCTTCTTGCACTCTCTTGATAGAGTGCATGTATGTTGGATTTTACAATTAGTTTTCCTGCCTATTACCATTTTAATTCCCTGGTTATAAAAAGTACATTCATAATCTCAGATCATCTAGACTGCAGAGTCGATTCTTTTGCAAATATAATTTGCATGATTAAACTAGTGGGTGAATTTTGCATGGAACAGGTTTACAAGCACTATTTCTCCACGTGTCCTACATTTGCAATCATAACTTCTAAGCTAATGAAATGGTTACATTTGTAAGTATTTCTAGCAAGAGGTGCAACACGGAATATCTAATGAATAAAATAATTTCATTTGTAACTGTCATACATCCTGTTTGGAGAATTAATGTTTATTTTTGTTGAGTATCATCCTAATTATTTGATTCACTTCTGTCTTTCCAAACATTTGTAATCACTTCAGCTTTGGAAAGTCTCCTAATAGTTATCCCTTGAGGTCAGTGTAGACTGTAATGTGGAAAACTCTGAATAGTACTGAACCCAGGATGACTTTTAAGCAATCTCTGCATGTATCAGTTTGGTCTTTGGGTCTTCTTCAGCCAATTTCATATTCTTCTGATCTGTGAACCTTTAATTTCATATGTTGTACCCTGTGAAACTGCTGAAAATGTCTTGTTAACATTAATAATCCACAGTTGTTATAACATAAATTATAATTGTAAAGTTTTGTATCACATTTCTTTTTATTATAAAGGACATTATTTTTTATCAAAGAAAGAATTTAAGTCTCCTTGTAAGTGAAATATTTTATTCTGAAGACCAGAAATTGACTTGAGCAATCACTTATTCCGGTGAAGACACTCTCTATTCGTGGGATGTCCTGAGGCACTGCAGATTGCCCACTTGAAAAAATTAATTTAGACTGAATCAATCATTCATATGCTTCATTTCAGAGACTGACTGTAAAACTTAGCTGTTTTTTGGATGTGATTTGTGAAATATGTCAGGTGATATCATTAGAGCTGCCTAACTGGACAAGCCTTTAGGTTTTTCTGACATGCATACCTGACAAAGGTATGAAGCATTTGCTTTCTCAGAATATTGTATTTAGTGATTGTAATGCAAAGCTCCTTTCCCTCTTGTGGTCATATAGACATTGTTTTTCCTCTTCCTCTTTGTTTTCTTTTGGGGAGACTTGTTCTAAATCCGTCAGTTATTTCTTTCTGTCATTCACCTGTGCTGCCAGTTTCCATTTGCTAATTGTATAGTTCATTAGGATATCTCCTCGCCGCGTTTTTTTCCACATTGTACTCCTTCAGCAAGAAAACACTTTTTTCTCCACCCACATTATGCATTGGTAGAAGTTTTCCCATCAGCCTTCCCAGCAGATGGCTGTTCATCTGCAGCATTTCCTTGTGATTTTTTTGGATGCCAAGATGTAAATCTCTTGGCAACCTCCCTTTGACTGAACTATGGCTGTTACTGGTGTTGTTGGTGGTGGTTGTGTTCCTTCCTCCATCATTATCCCTTCACTTTGTTTAAATGAAAGCAAGAATTAATATCTAGCTGGATCTTATAGCTGCAGACTAAAAATGTCCTGCCCAGCACAACTGAGAGAAATGCTAGCCCACTCCCACAAGCAAATACTGGGTCATTTCAAGTTTTGTTCAGTCCTGGAATAAAATGAACCAAAAGAAGATTCACATAAAATGTAGGAAAGCATTTGTATTTTTATTTCCTTAGAGCCTCTTCTGATATGACTCTGCCTATTTGTTCTCTCTAACATGACATGGTTTTGTCCATGTATTTCTTTTCTCATGTCCTTGCTTTTATCTTTGCCAACATGGAGGATTTATTAGTTTGACTAAAAATAACAAATATAAGATTTTAGCTCAGCATGAAATGTTTTCCTCTCCCTTGAGAAAGAGCACAGCTCTCAGCCGTTTCCCACAAAATGAATTCCCCTCTGGGACTTCATTCTGGCCAGTGATGTGTAGATTCGCAGTGTATCATGTATGAAAGTATCAGCAGCCTGCACTTGGAATATAGGACGTTATCTTTGGAAGAAGGAAGCTCGGTGCTGTTTCTGTTCCAGTGGCGCTGGGAGAGGCAAGGGCACTGCATCCCTCGTTGCGCCAGGAAGGAAGGGCTGTGCCTACGCTGCAGATTGCAAACTCACAGGACATCCTCCTCAACAGTGGGGTGGGGACCAATTGCCTCTCTTACAGCCCTCCCCTCATTTCCCACTGAATGTACACATGGTGGCACCGAGGTTTGAAAACGAGATGGAAAGCAGACCACATAAGAGCCAGACCTACAAAATCTCCATGCTATGAAATGGAAGAGACTCAACGAGATTAATGTGTGTTTGTCCTCTAGTATTTACTACAAAGTGGAAGAAATGAATTGAGCAGAAGTCATTGCTCATCCGAGACGCTCACGAGGCTTAAATCCTTGGACACTCATTAAGTGTTACTGTTTGGTAGAGTTGTACTACTCCTACTTCACAAATGGGGACCCAGGGTCCTGTCAGCCTGTATACCAAGTGTGTCTTCCCATGTAAATGACAGGGGAGGGGAAGTGAGGAAGGAAAAAAGTGCATACATAAATCTCACCCTGACATGGAATCAGGATGCAATTAGATTGGACAAGAATGTCTGGGAGCTGCAAAGTGTTCCCATGTCCTGCAGTTTAGGTATAGCCTAAGAGTCAAATCTATAGCTTCAAAGGACTTCTGTCTTACTCACTGACTCCAGAGGCCCTTTCCAACCTCAACAGTCCTGTAGTTCTGTGAAGGTGTATAACCCAGTCAACTGAAAAGCACGTGGAGAAAGATGGGGCTTTCATTTAAATTCTCTTGTCTGCCGGTAGGTTAGAGAGTCAGCTTCCTGGGCTACTTCATTCTCAGACATAATGAATTTTTTAATTATTTAGAAAAAAACCCTAAACAGAGTAGCTTCCAAAAGTGACTGTGAGCAACACACTGCAGCACCAAACAGCCTGGTGTTTGTCTCTTAAGATGGGGGAGATAGGGGTCAACTTTTTACTTTTAGTAAGGCACAATGGTGACCTAAGCCCAGAATGCTATTCTAGACGCTGGTTTATTGCATAAAAAAAAGCACACAACCATCCCAGGAAGTCTTGTTCTGCAGCTGCTCATTTCTGTAAGTTAGGTATGCTTTCAACACACCAATCTTGGTTTGAGAATATCAACTACACGCAGGCAAAAGTTAACAGTGCCATGTCTCTTTGTGCTTACAACTCTGCAAGGACATTATGAATGTCAGTGATGCCTCAGTGTTGCATTTTGACATTAGTTTCTTTTCAAGTCTGGTCTGGACGCCTTATGTAAACTCATGCAATCAATCTGCAGCACAGTAAGGAACATGTCCCAGATGTGTCTGATGCTCAGTGAACACCCTTGCCTCTAAAACATCCTTCCAATTTGGAAAGAGAAGAGTTTGCCCTCCACAAACCTTGAGAAGAAAACAAGGACAAAACATACCATCCACAAGTAAATATACCACGTTTCTCAGTTCTCCTTTAAAACACTTAATTCTGAACAAAGTCATATTGTTCTGAGAAGCAACGGCCTAGATTAATGAGTATTTTCTTCCACACTTCACAACCATGCCTTTTTCCCACTGTGAAAACAAACCAATTTTTCCTGCCTGTCTCATGAGATCTGTGGAGGATGACAACAGACTGCTCCGTAAACAGCTGTTCCAGTGCCTGGTGAATTAAAAGAATTCGGAGGTACTTCAGTAATAATACCTACATTCAGAATAAGAAAAGCCCAGCCATATTCTTTAAGGTAAAACTGAGAGTGAAGAAGAAATTCAGCTCAGAGAATGGAATTCAATTAGTTTCTGTGGTAGCTACACTACAGCTGTTGTAGATGCAGCACAATTAAAGTCTGAATTAGAATTTTCCATACTTGTACTTTGTTTTCATTAGGATTTATGTTTGCTCTGCTGAGTTTGTTTTAAATAGGTGCACACGTATGGAATGAAAATAAACTGTTCAGTTGGTTTACCTAACATGTTTAGTCAGTCTGCTGAAGGGACTCCAGCAGCCTTTCTGAAGTTAAAATGAGGAAAGCAAATATTAACAAAGGATATTTTTTCCGAACTTTTTTCTAAAACCACTTGAATAATCATCATCTAGTTTAAAACATTTCTTTGTCACTTATTTCATTGTTTTGTTCCCTGGTGGTTTGTACATCTTGAGCCTCTGTCCTTTGTGAGTTCTTCTGAATAGTGGTGTTGGTCTGGTTTCGCTTCCACAATCTTCTAGCTAAAGAGAACAAAGCAGAGACTCTTTCTGGGTTCCTCACACTGTTATTGCTTCATTATCTACAGAGATCCAGGGAAATAAGAGCTCGCCGTTGCTTACAACATGGGGAATCTCCATTTCTTCAGCCCTCTTACTGAGTATACCTACATCTGCAGCTGCGTTCCAGCGTTTAGCTGGAAATAGTACCCAAAATGAAGAAAACAGACTTGTTTCTTGTTTGTATTCCCACAACATATGGTTCATGCTGTACATAGGATGGAAGTAGGAGATCTGGCAGCAAAAGAGCTAATTCCTAAGAGAAGCTTTGTGCCATTACGTCACTGAAAGGCTGGACAGTCAGCAGGACAACACTGATGTTTCTGGCCTCTGTTCCTGGCTACCACGTAACTACTCTGTCTCTTCTCCGGTACAAAGCAGTCCAAGCTGGCTGAGTTACAAGTGGAACATTTTCCATGCAAAGATTTTTCTTGCATCTGTGCCTCAATTTGCCCTCAAGCCAAGTACAACTATCATCAGTGGTGCACAGCTGACCCATACCACCTTGAGCAACCACCACCTGTTAGCTCAACCACAGAAAGGGTCAGCTTTATTTTTCAGTAGGTGCTCTGGTGGCAGGAGAACATGAGCCTTCCCCCCATGCTACTCTTAGCCATGCTTCCTACTTCTGCTGTCTCCCTTGATATTGCACATCTGCCAGAAAACACAGATTTAATCCCAGAGCTCTCATCCTCTTCCTGTTGTCCATATAACCTCTCATCTCCAGGTGTTTCAAGGTCACATGTTTCACTGTTCATCAGCACGAATCAGCAGGCTCTCTGTCTTGGCATTGATGCAGGGTGGGGAAAGAAAGGAAAATGGTCTTTTCACTGGCTAATATGAAACATCTTTGGAGGCTAGTCTTGCTAGGATGCCTGCACAGGCAAACGAGTGGAGGAACCTATTATAGGGGTCCCCAACGGCCTGCTGTGGGCTCTCCATAGGCTCTAGGCCCAGTCAGATGAGCCTCCAAATTAGTACTCTTACATCAGCTCCGTAAATGGTAAATGCCTCTTGTGTTCATCACGAGTGACACCTCTCACACATACATTGCCTCACCATTGTCTTATCCTTTAACTAGCATTGTCAGTCTGTTTCTGTGGCACCGACTAAAGGTGTAGGGCACTACTCACCTGGCAGGTTTAGGTGATCGGAGTTCAACCTGGAAAATCCCACCTTTAAAGCACCAAGAAGGTTTTAGCATAAATAATAAACCTGTAGTTCTCTCTTACAAATTATTAGCTTTTCTTTATTTTTTCTTTTTTAAAAAATTATTAGCAAAAGTCCAGCTGTGCAGCAAAAGTGTGTTCTGAGGTACTCTCTATATTGAGAAAAAGCATTTTAAATCAGCCTGATGCTTCCTGCTTACACAGACAATATTGTGTCCAGCTGGTACATGTGGGAAAGTATCTTCAGATAAGCTAATTAGGGAGTTATCTGTGCATAGACTAGATGGCACTCTGGAGTACTCTCCCAGACAAATCTGCAGGGCGGATGGTTGAATTCAAATGTCCTCCAAAGTGCCAAAAAACAATTAGTGCTGGATGTCAGCAGAAACCACTGTGAAGCACTTGCCAGAGTGCAATGGGATTTTTACCACAGAACCTAGCAGGTCTAAATCTGCTATAATGTTAATCATATAAAGTAAAAAGTAAGCTGGCCCGCTCTGAGTCCTTCTGTTAGCCCCGGTATGTGTTACACATGGACAACATCACATTAAAAGAGCCTGGCAGAGCAGAAAGGGTAGTTTTAACCTAGTGCCATACCAAGAAGTTACCTCACCGTACCATTTAGAGAAACAGAAAGTGTCAGACAGGATCTTAAGTGCTACTTTCCTCAAAAGCCACTCAGAAGTGTGACTAACTATTTTAGTTACATTACTCCTTTGCCATATTTGGAGGGATACCATAAGTGAAAAAGAAGCAAAATAATCAGATGTACCAACTGCTGTTCTTTTATCATTAGAAAAGAGACAAAACATCTGTTGTTGGCTTCCTCTGTACACTAAAACTCACAATTTGGAGACACGTGCTCTCTGAGAGGGGGGTTATTCTGCACCTAAGTCAATGTTGAAGTACATTTTATTAAAATTAAGACCTGGCTTCTGTTTTAATATGTAACAGCACAATTTTTAGTCAGTCAATAGAAGTCCATTTAATGTTTGCCAGTTCCTCTCACCTATTATGTATAAAATCCAAATGAAAGGATCATAAATAAGACAGATAAAGTCAAAAGAAACATTTAAATTTAATTATTTAGTTGTCTGAGGAACTACCTTGACTCAGCAAACTGAATCTACTGTAACACTCTACCAAAGGTTACAGTCTGCCGCTATTTAAAACAAAATGACATTTTAGTATTTCCTTAGATTATTAGAAGAAACATAAATTAAATCAGTGGGTTTATGCAATTTTTCTCTGGCTCTTTATACCTTGGTGATGGCATTATTTCTTATATTGCAGAAGTAACAGTGAACCAGAAGGAACATTTCGTGATGTTGCCAGGCAGCTTCCTTCTTTGTCTTCTTGTTTGTTTCCTTGAAAAAGGCAGGGGAGTGTGCCGAGATAGCAAAGGAACTGAAGGCGAAATGTAAGAAGAGCGCTTTGCTTTGCTTGCTTCATCCAAAGATGATTTACCTTCCTGCTTCTGTGGTTTCACAAGAGAGAGAACACCTCTCCAGGGCCCCCCCGGATTTGTGTGTTAGGTGCCGCCGTTCTTTGTTGGTGAGGCAGCTACACTGGCAGTGCCGGCAGCTCCTTCGGTTGGTGTGGGTGCAGGGGGATACACGCGCCCTTTGGCAGGAGCTCTGGAAAGATCCTTCCAATTTCAGGTCTTTCCTGTGTTCGCTCCTTTTTCTCAGATATTTATTTAGTTGAATTAGCTTTTAACAGAAGTTCAAATTCTATTTCAAGTTAGTCCAAAAATGCCTGTTTTTATAAATAAGTCATTCCAAATGCAGTGTTTGAATTTTCACAATTCTTTAAGTGATTCTTTAGCATAAACAGTCCTCACAGACATACAAACAGTTCTTAAAAATTCAAAAGAGGAGAGGATTGTCTGTCTTCTTTTTGAAGGTCTGTTGCATAAATAATGCCTTAGAGCCAGCTAATCCTCAAGTGAATATAAGTATTCTGTACTGAAGCAGGTTTTCACTTAATAAATATTGAGAATATTAACATTGTACTACTACTAATAGTAAAAATGACAAGAATAATATTAATACAGTTTTTATAGTTCTCAAAAAATATTTTTGAAAGATGGGTATATCTTCTAAAAGTTTCCTAAAGTCTTCCTTGGGTTTGTAAAAACAACCATTTTCCAATTAGAGTATTCCTAAATCCTCGTCAGGGCTCAAACTGATTTTTTTGTTGTTGTTGTTACAGAAAGAGAGGTGGGAATGTGGAAAAGACAGACCTCTCTCTCTCTCTCTCTTAGGTTTATATGGCATTGAAAATCTGAGTGCTGGCCCCTCTGAGATTCCCTGAAAACTATTTCTTTGTGTTCATTAAGAAGGGAGACAGGCTTTTCGCGACAGTATCTTTCTCTTCATTTAACAGTTCTTGCATGTTCTCGGCAGTTTTTTAGTAGCTCCACTCACAGTTTACAACTTAAAAGCCTGGAGAAACACTCTTTATAGGGATTTGTAATAGCTAACATTCAGTGTTTCCTTTCCAATATGATATAAAAATATTTGGACCATTATAGCATATCAGAAATTCTGAAACTACATTCCAGAGCCTACAGTTGGACCTAGAATTAATAAATAAGGATTTTCAGATAGGAAAGACTACTTCTGAAATCTGCTGGCACTGGAAACATTAGGGGAGCACATACTTTGTACAGGTTTAATTAATTAGGCTGAACAATCTTCTTTGAAAAGCAAGCAAACTATAAATAAATATACACTGTTTTCTCCCAGTATCATTTATACATAACTATTCCTTCAAATTTACTAAAAGCGTAGGAGCGTCTGTGGCAACCTGAACTTAATTGAAATAATTTTTGTAATTACTCTTCTGGCAGCTGTATTAAGCTTTATAATTTGCAGTCCCTCCTAATTTGCAAACTTTCACAGAGCAAAGAGACCAGAATTTGTTTCCTTGTAAAATCTCAACTGAGTTCCTTGGTGTTAACGTTTACGATACTCTTTTAGTGCATTATCATATACTGCTTTGCCCATGCCACTTCAGCTGCATCAGGGCACGGAATAAATGATGCTTAATTACTGATGAGCTACTTGGCTCTCTTCATTTTGCAGAGTATTGGCCTAAGATCTTATTTAGTGCACAACATCCAAATCATGCTAAAAGAGAGAAATATAAGCTCTTCCATTACAGCTGTTACTGTTATCTCTGAATATTCTGACAAAACTCCCAAGAGTTTACTATCCTCACTTTTTGGCTGGAAAGCCAAGGCATGGATGCATTAAGGTGAAAATAACCATTAATTTAAAGGGGCCAGTTTGAGATTCTAGCAGCCTAACTTTTCAGAACATCGACACTATAAAGCAACGTGTGTTCAAGACCCCACACCACTGACTTGTCTTCACTGACTGTGAATAGTACCAGTGACGGAAATACAAGTGAAATCCTATCTCCTAGAACTGACGCTTCTCTTGAAACCATGTTTTTTGCAAACATGGTTCTATTTCAGTACTCACTGAAATTTCATCTTCAGAGAAGGGTTGAATTTTGAGAATGTCAAATGCCTAATTTGAGGTTTGATATTTTATGGCACTTCAAACTTTTAAAAAGATGACAGACTTCTTGTACAATGATATAATCTAAAATTTAACTACTCTGTTTAAACAATCTGAAATTGCTACTTTGATAAAAATTGGCCCACCAGAAATTATCTAATCTGAGCAATATACACTGGTTTGGAACAAACTTACATTTCAAAATCTTCAAGTCCTTTAAATAATAGAACTTCTTGCAGTCTGAGCTGTAAGTACTTGGCACTTCTGCAAATCAAACAGCATGAGCCCAGATGTACTGATGCTTATCAGGAGATAATAAACACAACCAGAGAACACCTGTGAGAAGTTTGGGTGAATGACCTGCCCAGGATCACACTGAGAACTTTTTGGCAGACATACATTTAGAATCCAGTCTCTTGGGTGGATTTCAACAGCCTCAGCCAGGAGAACATTATTCATTCTTTTCTCCCAATTCCTTTTCCATTTTCTATACACCTTTCAGCTTTTGCTACAAATGAAGCAAAGATCCTTCAGAAAATATGCCTATTTTATCACACAGCCCTAATTCATCCCAAAAGTAGAATTCAGTGCGCAAAGAGAGACTGGAGTCCATGGGAAAAGAGAAAATGTAATCACACAGTTCAAATTCTTTTCATGCTGCTCATGTATGGGGATCATATCCTCAACAAACCAGGGAAACATGGTTTAGATAAAGCTATGGAAAACATCAGGAAACCGGGTCCATCATCTGGTGTTTAAAGAAAGGTGCAGTTAGGTGCAGATGAGTGCCAGCTGAAGTAGGATCAATCAGCTATAAAAACATAAGATGAGAAAAGGTCCAGACCCAAGTCTTTGGACCTTCATCACAGCTCAATGCCATCCTGCACTTCTCAGACTTCCCATCCTGACTCCAGTGTGATGGCCTAGACATTCCCATTTCACCCATATCCAGGGTCCCCATCACAGGCTTGCCCCATATTGCCAACAGCAGGGTCGTTGATCGACTACTGCCTTTTCCACAATACTGGCACAGTATTTTATCCTTCCCTGTGTGCTCACAGCCTCACCCAGCATAGGTTGGATGTCATCAGGTTTGCTGGGCAAGCAAATAGTATGCACCTCATGAAAAAGCTGTTGCTCTTCCTAAACAATATTTCAAGCCCTTACTCCAAAACAAGAAGCGAGTGGAATATTACAAGTAAAACCATCATATTGATTATTTGTAAGGAGAAAAAAAAAAATCTGAATTTTTCTTTGGCCTCAGTTCAAAATGTCTCAAGGTTGTTTTGTCTGAAGCAGATCCTGGATGGACACTTCAGCTTATCTATAACCAAGTGTATGAACAACTGAATTGGAAGGTAACTTCAGAGCCATCTGGTGCTCCTAGCAAAACTTGTAATACCTTTTTACAATGCTCTCTGTTCCAACTTCTCAGAGCTTCTTAAAGAGGTATTTCTACCTTGGTATATTATAAGTAATTTAAGTCTAGTGGGAGAGGTGTGTTCAGAAGCAATTAGTAAACGTGAGTTGTAAACAGAGTGACATTGATGGACATGTTGGAGATAGAAACTGGAAATTCAATAATTAAATTGTTTAACTGTGATTCCCCTTACCTCACTCTCCCTTCCACATGGTAAAATGCAAAATGACATTTTCTCCCCCGCCAATTCATTCCTGCAAGCCTTTCCTAAGCTGATATCCTTCTATATGTATGCAGCAGGAATGAAATGACGCAATGTTCACATCAGAAAGAATCCGCAGGACCCAGAGGAACACTGCAACCCCTTTAATTGACTTACATTGTAAGATGACTAATTCTTGGTCTTAATATCTTGTTGAACACACAAGTCTTTAGTGGATTCCTTTTCTTTCTTAACTACTCTGTCACAGAGAACATACTTTGGTTTCCACTTAATTTACGGACTGGACACCAGGTGAATGTTAATACATTGCTGCAGTTCACCACCCATAGTTCAGCTGCTTCAAAGGCAGGCCTTTCCAAAAATAAGCGTAGCTTCTCATATATCTTGTTTGCAGTTTTATGGTACATCCCAAGGCTTTCTGAAATAATGGTAGTATGTAATTCTTCAGCCATCTTCTTATCCTTGATAGTTTCCCATGAACTGAAAAAACTGCATAAGCAGTTAATTTGCTTATTTTTCCCATACATTTCTCATTACTTCTGACTGCTCTGTATACTTTCTGGATAAAGTGGCCCATCAACATAAATGGCTTCTAATCTCTATCATTCACTCACTTTACAGTTAATTTATGATCATATTCTTCATATACCACCCTTGGAAGCCCAGTCACTTATTTACAAAACTTTAGCCTTTATCTTTTGCTGGAAAAAATATAAAATAAATGTTTACTATTTCTAATTCTTTGGTAACATCATAACAGCGATAAAGATAATGTTTTTACCATCCTTTATCTCCCATACACACACTTCACCAAAATAATGGGTGCTTTCCAGTCCCTTAGTACAATAGCAATTTTGTCTTTCGGAAAATATCATTGGTTTTCATTATGCAGGTCCAGTTCCATCTTCTATTTAATCTATTACTCTTACAGAGCTATATGTCTGGATAGCATAACGAATGCATATATCTATCAAAAATTTGGTTTTGTTATGCAAGCAAAAGAACCTGGTGTAGGATTTGATTTTTGTGCTGTATAATGACTTAAAACAGTATATAAAAGACTTATAATATTAGCTACATGGCATCATTCATTAACAGATAAGGTTTTGTATTCACTCAAAAGGAAGCTGATTCGCTCATTCAGAAAATCTGCATGGTCAGGTAGGTAATTAACACTAGGAAAGGTGCAGCACTGAACATTTGTTTTATAGCTAATCTGATAGGACTGCGTCTACTTAATATTTGAAAGGAAGATTCTGTAGTGTCTTTTTCACTGCCTTCAAACTACCCCAACTGCTGTAATCCTCTTCTAAAGGACAGTAACTGGAGTAGATCAAAGTCCCTGTAACCAGTGAAACTAGAAATTACATCAAGACATAGTATTTTTAGAAGAAACTCAAACAGTATAGACAAAGTTTAATTTACTTTTATTTCCCAGGCTATTGAAACTTTTTTGATACTTCTAATATTATTCTTCCCTTCTTTCTTCCACCTACCCACAAATACATCAGGATTTGCAATGGAAAAATACTTTATAATTCACATGAATACAGGGAAATGAGTTCCCTCTTCAAACAGGTATATTTTTCTGTGAACTGATTACTCATTCTTTGCAGACAAGATAAAAACTCACTATAAATGAACGACTCCTAGCTAATGTTACATCATGAAAGATTGTTAAGTGCTCTGAGGTTTAAACTTTAATGGGAGTATTGACTGTGACGCCAAACCCTGGTGAACACAGCAGCAGTTCAAGCACACGAGGATTAAGCAGCAAAAAGGAGAACTCCTTTGTGAGTTGGCCAGACTTGCAGTTTGATCAGGACATGCATGCGTACTGGAGCAGGTGGGAAGCAAGGAAGCAGCAGCTGGTATCCGTGACTTATTTTGATTCACTGGGAGACGCAACGATATATTTTTAACTTTCTAGCTATCTGCTGCTTCCACCAAACGCAGGAGGAGACAGGACATAGCCCTGTGGCTGGCAAGCTGTCTCTGAACCTGGCCACACCAGTATGGTGTGCCTCCTGGGATGGGTAATTTATGACTCGTCATTGGCTCAGTGCTGTGTCCATTAAATGTCCATTTAAGAGAAGCATATAAAACATATTTTAGAGAAAACTAACTTAAATATTTAATTGCATCTTAATCATATTTCATATCTTAATCTATTCTTCCTGAATGTATTTATCTGACTACATTACAGAGCCAGAGCATAGACTGTCTTGGAGTAATTGTCTGGGTTACTTTTTTCTTAAATCCTATTCAATTCTGGGCAGTCTCAGCCTCATAAACTGACTGAATTGCTTTCCTCAGCTTGATCCTCCCCAGGGCTTTTACCTCCTTGGATTAGTTATAAAGCAAAGTTATTTTAAGGGGAAAAAGGCCAAGAAACAGAGAAAACAGCCAAGAAATTAAAGAAAAAGACTTGTCAGTTTAAGCGAGTACCTGGGTATACTTCTATCCAAGATAATTGGGCTGAAATATCACTCATGTAATACATACCTAATGTTTAGAAACTCCTTGCTACAGGAGTTTGTGAATGCATGGGTTGAAAAAGCAACTGGACAAAGCTGTGAGAGAAGAATCCTACTGAGACTTTTCAAACCAAAGACCAATCTGTCCCAGGAACTCCCTGATGAGTCGCTTACTGGAGGCTGAGAGAGTGTGATGGGAAAGTGACATTACATGTCGGTCTTGCCCTTGTGCTCTGACCAAGGCATCTGCTATTGGCCGTTAACAGCTGCAGGAACAGCAGGGTAGCTGGCCCACTGGGCAGAGTCTGTTACAGGTGGTATCATGGATTCAGGCAAACAAACATGCATACATGCAGAGAGAGAGAATACTGGTTTCATAGAATTGTAACGTCACCGAATAGTTTGGGTTGGAAGGGGCCTTTAAAGGTCATCTGGTCCAACACTGCCCTGCAATGTGCAGGGCCATATTCAACTAGATCAGGTTGCTTAGAGCTCCATCCAATTTGTTTTGATCAAAAATAAAACCAAGAATTAAAAAAACACACCATAGTCTTCACTTTCAAGGTCTCTGGTGACTGGCCAAAGGATAAGCATAGGAATGAATCATTGGTGGAAGCAGGAAGACTTAAAAAGAAGAAATGCCTCCAGGCAAACTTGGTTCTTTTATTTTTTAAGAAAATTGGTAGCAAAGCTGGAAGGGTCTATGAAAACTATTTGGGTTTGTTTTCATTTAAATCATGCCTGAAAATTAATTCATATCCACTCTGCGTAAGATCATTGGTATATAACTGAAAACTCTTTAAGCAAAGGGACTTGACAGGAAGGAATGTAACGCAGGGGGAAACACATGCATTGGGAATATGGCAAGTTAGCCTTAGCAATTTAGGGAATAGAACAAATAAAAACCTTAATGAAATTCTCTTGAAACAAATGGACAGAAATTTCAAATACCCCTGAGAGCAGAGGAACAATAGAAAGGGAACTAGAGATATCCAAAATGTGAGACTATAAAAAAAAAACAAAAAAAACCCCAGAAAAACTGTGAGATAATATAATGAAAAATTAGCTGAAACTCAGCTATTCGGTCAAAGAAGAGAGAAGTCTGAAGCAAAGTGTAGCATATTGCAGAGGAAAAGAGGGGTGCTGAATTGAAGTCCTGCTAACTAAAAAAACGGTCTCTTATTTTTTCTCAACCTGATGCTAAATTTTAATTTTGAAGTTTAGTTGGATGTTTTCTTGAACTAAAATGGAACTAAATGAAATATTTCTTCCCACCATTCAAAATGCTTCAACTAAAAACTGACATGGAACAGTGAACATTTTAACCTTCGAAACAGGTTTACAGTAAGCTGAACATGAGCTATTTCCCTGAAGTTTAATATTTCTTTTTGCAGTAGTGGTCAAGTTGTGTTTGTGGAACCGTACCTGTTGAGATGTGAAGACCTCGGCTTTAAGTATTCAACCTGGATGCTTTCTCATTTATTACAGAATCAGCACGTGACTAGCAGGAGGACCGCAGAAATCAAACCAAACCAAACCAAAAAACCACAAAGACTTGCAGCTTCAGAGAACATTGCCTTTAGTCACCTAGCTTATATGTAGGCTTCCCGACAGGACTTGCTGAAGCTGACTGAGCAGCACTTTGGCCAGGGGAAAATTGGGGTGTCTTCGCACCCTCTGAGTCTTTCATCAGCTACATTTACTGTTTTGAAAATTCGTATTTTCTTAGTTCACTGTTGAGTTTAACTGTATTCATTGCCAGTGGGTTTTCCCACACTCTCGACCTGATCAGTGCCAAGCAAGGAATGGCAGCTGAGCCAGCACAGGAATGTGCAGTGCATTAAAAATCCCTCTGCGCTCGAGGAATGAGAAGGCCAGCATCTATCTTCCGTGTTCCTTGTAGCATGCTCCTCTATCACTCCACCAAATTGCCACAGCAGATCCTCTGACACGAGCTCAGTGTGAGTTCATGGATCAGAGGTGGGGAAGAGAGTGAGGGAAAGCTTTGTCTCATGTTGGCAGGAGGGCTGCATCACATAAGAGAGGACACTGTGGTCCAAGTCCCCATCCAGCCACCTTTCATTATATCCTCCGTTATGGCCTGATGATGCTTGAGGCTGGATTCCAAATTCCAGCAAGGTCAGACTGGCAGGAGAACAGAGGGTTTGTCAGTAAACACGGAGACCAACATCACCACCTCCAGCCCTCTGGTACTGCTGCATCCTAAAGGTGTTCAGCACTTGGATAATCTGATTGCTGTTAATTCAACTGAGGCCATGCTCAAAACAACAGAGCTGACAACCAAAACAAAAAATTTGCATTTCTTAATCTCCTCCCCTGCACTTCTACGGTTCCGCAGGCTTTCCATAATCTAGAAAGCTCAAAACAAATTATTTGCTACATAATTCAAAGCAAAAAGAGAGAAAAACTTGCACTCAGTATTTTCTCCAAGTTCTCAGGTGGAGAAATCTACATTTTTCACATATATCAGTTACAACATTGTCTTTTGAGCACCCTCACAAATCTTTTCCTTCTCCTTTTTCTACAAGGTATAAGTACCTTTGGGAAGTTAGGTAACTGATTTCCAGTGTGAATTACTTCACATTAATTGGAAAGGACCGGGTCAATTATCAGCCTATAATTGTCTCTTGTGAGAAATAATTGAATCACAGCTTAACTCAAACTGCTTCTAAACCAAAAAGTTTATAAATTCAATTCCATGATTTAGAAATCCAGTTCATCAAAGGAACGGGTGTGCAGTTGACAGACAATTCAGTAAAGAGTAAAGACCTAACAAATAGTGAATCTTTCAGTTCTGAACTAATGTACCTTTGTAGACACTTTCCTAGAGCAGAACCAGAATGCCCTTACCTGTCTAAGGATGCATATGAAAGTACTGTTAAACAGAAAACTCAGAATAAAAAGAAGACTACACGCTTAGCTTCCAGTGGCTGAGAACATTATTGGCTTTGAGGACTTCTTATATCCCTCTGTTGTTCATCACACAAGCTCCCTCCCAAACTCCCTTCCCTCCTTGAGTGCTGTGCAATGTCTGCACGCTGTCTCTGAGGCCATACCTGGAATTTTGTGTTACCGCCTGCCGTCTCCTCCACGCTGCTCCGTGGCTGTTTGCATAATTCTCACCTCTCACTCACTCACCCTCTCCCCACTACCACTTTTTCATTTTCTGTTTCTTAACCACTCTGTAAACTCTCCCCATCTTTTCTGCCTTGTTCTATTTTATCCCTCTCAAGAATGCAGATTATGTACGCCTTATGCTCACCTCCCCACCACCACCAAAGATCCTGCTTTTCTCCAGCTTTAATACAGGTGGGATTTAGTCTACCAAATGTTTCATCTACCCTGTGTTCCTCCCTCTCCTCTTTTTCCGTATACTTTTCCCCATTATGCTTACTGCTGCCTGAGAGACAATCCTTCTCAGTACAGCATATTGATCATTTTGGAGAGATGAGCAGAACAGAAAGCTGAACGCATTTATTGCAAAAAGTGCCAGCTGCTGCCAACAAAGAGTTGTTTGTCTTGCTGACAGTCAGAGAGGGGACTAAAGCCATGGCTCTACTAAATACTTGCAGAGGCACACCTCTTTCCTCCTCATTTGCTGTCTTCAGTACTCCAATTGACAACACACTCAGCAGGTTTCCTCTGAAAACGCAATATTGTCTGAAGTGTGGAAATGAATATAACGCAGTGATAAAAAAACGTCGTTACATATATTCTAACAAAGAAATGCCATCAAGGTTAGCCTGGGGCCTCATAAATGTGGCCAGCTATGTGCAGGCTGGTTTGAGCCAGCGTAAGCAGAGCTCTAGAACCAAGACTTGGTGCACTGCTGTGCTGGGGTGATGTGCACAGCTCGAAGTGCCTCATTTCTACCAGCATAGGGGGCATGAAAAGGATAATGAAAGGGGTTAGCAAGCTTTGAGGGTATGATTTATGAAAAGATTAAGGGTAAGACAGCCTGCACAGCAATTAGAGAGTATTTTGTGATCTAAAAATAACAACATAAAGAACAATCATTTAGGATAACTAATGAAGAGTATAGCAAATGCTAAATAAAGTAGCTCTTTAGACTGCCTATGCAAGGTGAGACCTACTTACATGTAGAATAAACTGGGGTCAGTGTCACTATTTAGCATATCTAAATTTAAAGTCATCTGTGAATGTCAAAGGGATGGCTTTTGATAGATAAGGTAGAATAAAATACTGATATTTCCACTATGAAAATAATTTTACAAGGCCACATACATAGAACAATTACCCTAGCAGGTACTCTTCTATCCTAAGATCCCTATAGCGATGTGAACTAATCATCAGAAAATTATTCAAAGATTTATGAGACTAACATATGACCATTCTGGTTGTGTAAAAACTTGAATTTCTATTACAGTTATTTAGGTCAAGAATTTTCCACTTCAGTCATTGATTTCTCTGATTCTATACAGGTTACATCACTTAAGTTGATGAGGATGCATTCTTCTATTCAAACATGAAACACAGGAAATTAGAGGGTGTCTTTTTTGCACAGTGCTAAAATAGTTATTCCCAAGGCATTTACTAAGGTCATTTTGAAACAATATAATAATTTGCAGGCACCACGTAAATGAAAATCAGGCAAAACAAAACACTTAGGGGTGCATTATTCTGGGACTATGTGCAAGAGAAATAATAAACAGTATCTGCCATTACCGTTAGAGAGATGTGAGCACTTCACTCTTCATTCATTGTAATAAAAAGGTCCCCTAATACCCACCCTTGATGGGTGGTATTTTACCTAATTGCTTTGATTATCAGCTATGGAAAAACATATATTTCGCATTACTAATCCCATTAGTGTTTTCAGAGGAAATGTCAGAATAATTAAATTTCTCAATGATCAGTATTCTGTCTTTTTTTGTCAGGTCTTTCATGTACTTACGCTATCATGCACTGCCATGCTCTTTTGCAATTTTAAAGCAAGGTCAGCTACTAAGATGACATTTTATTTTGTATTGAAGCTTTTCTTAGCAGTGAGTTTTGGTTCTCTAGAAAAGAGGTGCATTTAATAGGACCAATAAGACAAACAGAATGGATTTCAGTGAAAATCTTTGATAATGATAACACCATCCAGAGAACCAAAATATCACCAAGTTCCAGATTTATTACACCAGTCTAACTTGTATGCTTGGACACTTCCCTGGAAAAGTTCTGCCTGGCCAGTGAAAGCTGCAGACCTCAAGTGGGCTGTGCACTGAAGAGGCCTGTGCCTTAGAGAATTGTCTGACATTAGATGGGATGAATTCAAGTGAAGATGCTCAGTCACGAATTCCAAATAGCAAACTCCAAAACTTAAACAAAACCTTCAAATTCCTAAACAAAACTTCCTATGACTGCGAGCGTACAAACATAGCTCAAATACGCATGTGAAGGCCGTTTAACAAACAACTTGAAAACATGAATAGTTAAATAAACAGACTGTTTGGGAAAAGTCACAAAGCATGGTAAAATATTTTTCATGTACGAGACAAGTTAAGAAGGAGAAACACTGTTACTCTCTCAGATCAAGTTTGGGTATCCTTCAGGTGCCCAGTAGTTCCTGTATCCTCATATCTGAAGTCCTCTGTGGAACTGTTCCTGCTTAAAGCTCTGCTCTCCATAGTAACAGTGTAAGAATCTGACCCTTTGTTGCGATTTATCAGGTTACTTCAGCCAATTTGACGTTGTCTTTAACATGCATACTGAGAAACTTCATTTTCTGTGTTGGAAGAGCTTGATTCTACTGTGCTGGCAGTATCCAAGCTCAGAGTGAGAAGCTAATAGGTTTCTTATCCTTGTCTCTAGCCAAGATCCTGAGTGTATTTGCACCTGATTTTAAAAAGTCCAGTTTTTCTGAAGATTACTTCTATGTTCCCAGTCATAACAGAGTGGAAAAATCTGGAGTGAAAAACAAAACAGCCACGGGACTCAAAGAATGGTGGCCTTTTGTCAGGAGAATGAAATTCAGCCCTGCAGGAAGGAGAAACCTACGGTACTTTTGGCTCTTGCTTTGGCTTTAATTTCAATAGTTCTTTATCTTTGTTTTTCCATAGTAACTCCCAACAGAAATCTACGCACTGAAATGAAGCCTACTGAAACCATGCCAAAATGGAGAAGACAGATGTATTGATAACACTACTTAATTCAGCCAAACGCTTTTGGTTGACTGCAGGGTACAGGTGTGAGAATGAAGACACTGCATATCTGCCAGTCTGCCTGCTCCCTATGATTAATAGCCTTGCACATTCTGCTGCTTTTCGCAGCTCCTAGCATATAACTCCTGAGGGGAGGCAAGTAGAGGCTTGATCTGGGACTCTCATCAGACGGTACGAACTCCATGACCCACTGCTCTGGTATTAGTAAGAAGTTAAAATATGCATATGCATCCATACATACAGCTCAGTAGAGATATATTACTTGGCAATAAAGCAACAAGTACGATCATGTAAAAAAAAAAAAAAAAGAATGCTCACAGCAATTTCTAGCAAGAAAGGCAAAACTATCTTTTTGCAGCCACTGGCTTTTAGTGACTGAAGTGCATTGAGATGGTAGTTAATTATCACATTACCACAAAGCAGCACAAAATAGAATATGCTAACTACACTTTTTTCTTTCTCTTAAAGGTTTCAACAAAAGCATATCCTACAGATTCAACGCTGAAAAAAGTACCCCAAGTCCTACAAGAGTTCATTGGAGACAGGAGTGGGGAAAAAGGAAGAGAAGGAGGTTTTGTTCTTACCAATGGGAACAAACAACAATACCAACAAAAGGAGGAGGAAGAGTGTGCATCTCGCAGATTGACAACAAACAGTACTAAAGGATTTAGCCACGTGGTGACCCTTGAAGGAACCACAATACAGAATTAGATACCTTTTTTAAATTTACATATTCCCTCTGCTCAGGGCTGAATCCTTATTTGGTTAAATATTGGTTTCAAAAAGACAATCTGGCTTGCTCTTCTCCTTCAGAACACAGGCTGAAAGAGAGCTAATAACAGCACTACCACTACCCCTGCAACCTGATAAATAGGACACGCTTTTAGACAGTAGGATGGTCTAGGACCTTAACTGGACACAAGGACAAATGTTACCTTGCTGCTTTCAGTCATGCGCTGGTTTGCACAGAGCAAGTTGAGTGTTTGTGCTGTGCATTGAGAGCTCTGGTGGCTTCCAAGGAGAGTGTCACAAGTCATAGCTCCTATGTGATCTGAGTCATGAGTGTGCTGTAACTCATTATATTGCTTTTCTCATTATCTTCCCACCACATGCCATCCAATGCATCAATCCTCATTTGCTGATGACTTGTTACATACTTCTCTGTAAAGTATAATGTTCTTTTATTTCAATGAGACACTACTTTACACTTACAGTACCCATGAAAGCAAAACTGCTTAGTGCTCAAATCAGCAAAAAGTTAAATGCACTGTCCCTGTTTACTGATATTTTGAGCCCTTAGACCTGGAATATGCAGCTTTCCACTGCCTTAGAGGTTTCTTTTTGAAAGCAAAAGACTGAAGACTATTTCTTTTACTCAAGTATCAATAACGCCTTCAAGCTCCTATATATTATATGACCTAGAGGAGATGTTGCTAAGTATTGCAAGTAGGTTGCTCAATGTTTATACTGATAAGAATGGACTATTATGAATCAGACACAATGATCAATTAAACTGGCCAGAAAACAGAAATGACCTGAGGAAACATGGGCACGCACACACTCACTCCTCAGCTGATGTTAGCTTAGAAAAACTGCCATGGTTAGTTTGTTTTGATTTTTGTATTAAAAGAGGAAGCTGGTTTTCAGGAAATCCATAGTAGTTTGCCTCCAGGGCAGGCTTCAGTGTACTGGTGTGGCCCCGGTAGGTGAAATTTGGGGTGAGCCTGGTTCAATTGTTTTCTAAATTATTAAGCTTACATTGAGACTGCATGCAGCTAAGAACTGATAAATCATGCTGGGTTTCCTAGGTCACGTACAGAACTTCAGAGCAGTCATTAGTTCTGATTTGTTTTGCACATTCGAACATAAGTTTCAAAAGCAAAATTGTCCTGCATACTGAATCATCTGTATTATTGATCACTATCATTGTGCAGTTATTTAGAAACACTGAACTGGAGAGCAGGACTGTTCATTCATTGATGCCTTAAGAGCTTGTGGCAACTTTTCATTTCAATAGTTTTTGATCACACAGGTATGTCCTTGAAATGACATCATGACAGAGCGGAAGATAACAATTAAATTTCAGTCTTTTTATGATAGCTTCAGGCTACCATCTCAGGTGGCTTTTCAGTACAGACCACTTTAATTTGAAACCAAAAATACATTCTGAGATACCCCTTTGAAGTAAAGAGAGCAAAAACTATTTCTTTACATTAGCTATTTCTGTTCTTTGGACCACTATAAATTCCTCCTCTTTATTCTGGGGTGATGTTATATAAATTCCCAACCACTGTTTCAAAAGCAGGTGACAACTATCAATATCCAGAACTCACCTGATGAAGGACTAGCAGAAATCCCCGCGCTTTTAAAGGTGCAGCTAACTTCCATTACTGGACTAATTTAAAGCTGTACTTTAAAGTCCTTTGAAATCACTGGACAAAGCTCCCATTGACTTCAAAGACTGGTAGAGTGGGCACCAAAAGTGTGCATGCCATTCCTGAACACTTAACAAAACATCGCCTACACATGCATTCATGTGTCAAGAACGCAAACGCTGAAACCTCTGAGAAGAGAAATCTGCTGCTCATCCTGTGTTTCCTCCCTCCTCGTTCCTCCCGTCACCGACAGTGAACACCTGAGTGCCTCCTAGGAGACATAAGCACACTCTCAAACAATGTCTGGAGGGGCAGACTGTGAGGTTCTGAGATGGGTTTCTAACAGGCTGCCAGCATGGCTCCTGGGATTTTGACCAGGCCAGTTTGTAAAATGTTATTTCAAGCTTTAATGCCTTTCAGCTGATGAACATTGTGGCAGAGAGGGTGGAGTTAGACTCATCTCTTCTAGCCCATTCCCCTTGCTTATTTCATTGTCCTTTCTGTAGATCTCATTAATAACGCCAACGGTACTATCCACAACTAGAAGAGACCATCAGCCATTCATTCCTTTAATTCTATTCAAAGCAAGTTGAAATTCTGGCAGCTGTCTATAGTCACGTTCTCACCTTTGTTTCCCACCCTTAGAACTGGCTCTCTGGTTGCAAGAGCAAGAAACATAGCCCCGTAGGAAAATGTCTGAGTAACTGAATAAAATAAATAAAAAAATTAAAAATTGAGCCAAAGTCATTAAGTTCCATTTCCATTGAATGCATCGGGACTGTGGGGAGTAACAGAGGAGCAGCTGGCTCCTTAAGAGGAGGAACCTACCACGTCTCTCAGAGAAAGGGAAATATTCACAGTATAGTCATTTCTTAGTGCTTAAGCTTTGGGTAACTGTGGAGATCTCTCAAAAAGTCCTCAGGGGTAAAAGTGTATGTTGCTATGGAGTACAATGCTTACAATAATTATTTATTAATAATGTATCTATTTTGTTCTTTATAAGATTTGGAACCCAAGAGGCCATTTTCAGATCCATTCCAAATCCCACTATTTCAATGCTAATTACTAAAAGTGCAGGAGCAATGCACTCTCTCTGCTTGGACCATCTGGCAGATTTCTAAGCTTTGCAGTTTGTTGGTCTTCAGAGTTACTCTGCTAGTTATAGAAAAAAATTATTTCCGAAGTCTCCAGCAGTTACATGATTAGTTAACATGTTAAAAAAATAGAACAACAGAAATGCAGAGGTTCTACTAACAAAGGCTGAGGTTTCACATTAACGACAAAATAATTATGAAGTCTAGAGACTGGAAGTAGTTTTTTAATATAAATAAACATTTTTTCTACAATGTCAGACTGAAGTTTCCATCTTCTGATGTTTTTCTGAAGTGAAGCTCCGTAAAACAGTTAAATGCAATCGGTCAGCTACCCTTTGATGTCTGACAGAGGCATTGTAAAATAACAAATTAGGCTCTTACAGTGCAATGCAAACAGGAAAATGAGCACTGCTGGTGAAATTGTATCAGACTCGTTTCTTGAAGGTAAGACAAGCTATACTGAAACTTCATTGAGAAGAGATTTCCGCCCAGCTAATAGCTAATTAGCCAGCCTGGTGGTGCCTTGGACATGACACCATTAGATAGTCCCCCTGACAACTGTGTCTAAGGACACAAATAGCTGTGGCTGTGGTCTTTAAATCCTCACTGATGTCTGAGTCAATGTTCAGTGAAGCAAGCACCCATTGGTTTTATGTGGAAAGACATTGGTAGCTAAACAGGGCGTACTCCAGTAATGCATTTATCTCTGGAATGCCAAAAGTGTGATGTATGTATATACACAAGGTAGTTATTTGCAAGATTAAGCTGCTGCTGGATAGTTGTTTATTCACTTACAAAAGATCATGAGAACAGCTTGTTAATCAAATCTGTTCCGCTGTTATTACAACCAATACGCTGCCATTCACAGACTTCTGGAGTCACCTATGTAAGATGCTAAGTCATGTTTATTTCTTTAAGTAAATTTCTAAAATTGTCCTGAACAAGAATACAGAAACATACTGCATGACAGTTAAGCACCCAGACTACAAAGATCTTTGCTAACATGCCCAAAAGACCTCAGCTAGCATTTTTGTGTTGAGCTAGGGGTAGCCAACGATTCCACACCTAGTGTACCTGCTCACACCTGATACCTACAAGTTCTTAAATCTTGTGTTTTTCCCACTTCCAATCCCTAAATTCCTGAGAGTTTATTAATTAAATATGTAATGCATATTAATTAAATAGAATGTATTTTTTTGTGTTTGCATTTCCATCTTTCAAAACTGTTCCCCAGTCTGAGATTGTTGTATTCATATACACACTATAACAATGCACAACCTAATAAGGTAAAAACTCATTAAAATAATTTCCATACAAAACAAATCGATATGCAAATAACATGTCCCACTCCATCCATTTAGTCAATACCCTGAGTAATCTAAACAGCAGAGCTGCATGCCCTTTGAATACAAATGAAAGGAAACAGCTGGTCATACACACTAGCGCATGGGCAAACTTTTTCCATAATGGATTTTCTTTCATCATCAAATTGCTCAGAAAGTACTTTTTAATTGGGTTATGCTCAAGTCATTCAAACTTTCATAGTAGAGAGAAATTACCTGTAGTATTGATTACCGCAGACATGAGCCACTAATGCTCTATGATAGGCTGCATTGATACTGATCTCTGGAAGAAAAAGTGTTGGTTTTGACACCTTACACACAAACATGTAGTGACCAGTCTCCTTGAGCTATAGTTGGGTCACATAGCTTTGTGGAACTGTACTTAGGATTAATCAGTCCAGTAATGATAGCAAGAACTTGTAGCCATGTGCAAGCACAAACTTCCCTGAAGACCACGGTCTTTGAATGCAAATTTCTTTCAAAGCATTGTTACAGGTGAGTGCTAGGACACACTAGGGAAAGAAGCTGGGAGCTGCATTCACCCTTTGATTTGGCCAGGTAGTGTTTGCTTCCATACATCTCCTCTATCAAAACCTCAGATAATCTGTCAAAACAACAAATTAATCCCTGGGCCCAATCCTCACATGCCAAAAAGCAAGATTTATAGGCATCACAGAATCACCAGGGTTGGAAGGGACCTCTGGAGATCATCTAGTCCAACCCCCCTGCCAGAGCAGGTTCACCTAGAGCAGGTTGCACAGGATGGCGTCCAGGTGGGTTTTGAATGTCTCCAGAGTTGGAGACTCCACTACCAAGGTACCAGAAGGGGAGTTAGCCTGCCAACAGCTTGATGGTATAGTATCAATCTACAAATGTGATACAGATATATGCAGAAACTGTGATTCCTCTGAGACAGACTTAGAGACCCTTGGGTTGAAATCCTTCTGGAGTCATTAGGAAAAAAAAATCCTGAATTTACCTTTTCCTCCAGTGATCTGAAAAAAATGTAAATAATACAGGAGATGAGAATTCCTATTTTGACACCCTGAAAAATCTACTACTGCTCTAATACTTAGTGCTTTTGATCTCTGGTTATATCAAAACCATACAATTAATTTATTTAGTTATTTATTTATTTTTGCATTTCTTTTGCCAGATATCTGCTACGTTTCCACATGACTATGGTCACTCTTATAATGTGGAGAGTCACATGGCAAAGAAATGTCTCGATATTGCCTTTGGGAGATGCTATGTGAGTAGTTATAGAAATCTGGGATATCAAGATATCATCCAGTCCATTCTCCTGCTCTGAGATAAGTTCAAGGATATTATGCAGGTCCTCCCCAGGTATATCTCTGCTTTTCTTTTATGCCCCCCTTAAAGACAGATCTCTCAGTGTTCCTTGCTAACCAGTGAGATAGCAAAAACCTTTTTCTGCTAGCCAGAATTTAGTTTTCCCAGGGTTGGCTAAGCTCTACTACATTTTGTTTTACTCTGCATGGACATTCAGTACAGCTGAGCCTACCCTCTTCATAGGAGTCTTTTATATATTTGAATATTGTGAAACATGCTCACAGACATCTTTTTTTTTTCCTTTTTTTAATGCTTAATAAAACTGATTCCTTCAAGTTTCCGTATAGCTCATGCTTTTTCCTTAATGTTTTAAAACAATTAAGAACCAGATAATTTCTCAACTTAAAATATTTTGTTCTTTGTCTTTTTTTAAACGTCTTATTCTTAGTCAGTTTGTCTGGTTTTTCTCTTAGCAGCAGACGTCAGTACCCCAGCTGAGAAATCACTAATGCTGAGAATATCAAATGACTTTCCAATTTTTGCATATGTGTTGTGTTATTCAATTCATATTTAGTCTCTAGTCCACAATAAACATTCATCCTTTCCACGTCGCCTGCAGCCTAACCAGTTTTTCCTCATTTTCTGCTTCTGTCATTCTTCTTAAATGCAGCACTTTGTACTCAGCTTCAGTGACTACCACCTCAGTGGTTTGGGGCTATTTCTCCAAGTTATCAAGATCACTTCAAATTGGACCCCTTTTTAAAGTGTTTGCAGTTCCTTTCCCCTTCGGTGTTATCTGTGGATTTGGGAAGAAAATTATTGTCCATCATCCTAACTGTTAATTCTGGTATTGTGTATTACCGAGTCCAGAAGAGAGCCTCATGGGCCCCTCCTTGGTATGCCCTCTAGTTTGACAGAAACTCGTAATCACTCTTTGACTGCAGTTTTGAGCAGTAATGCACTCACCCCATAATAATTTTATAGATTATGATCCATGTAGAACTGTGATTAAGGCATTGCTCACAGTCTTAAATTAGACTTTTAAAGTCTCGAGATTGGCATTTGCGTTCTTCCTCCCCCCGACTCGTGATGGTAGTGTAAGCCAGAATAAAGGTCGTGTGTAGGCTATTCATCTTAACATAAGCAGATTTGCGTTCAGTAAAACCTAAATTCAGACTTCCCTGGATTTACAATGCTGATTTTAGGAAAATTCTGATATCTATATACTTGCAGATGCCCGCATAATACTTGCTCCATTTTATCTAGCTAGTTTTTTGTAGTATTTCTTCATCAGAGGAAGAATTTAAAATATGTTATTCCTTAATACTAAAAAAGAAATCCAAATGCTACTGCACGATATTTCTGAGGCTGATGATAGAGGAATGATGATAAAGAAACCACACTTAGTTTAAATCACTTTGGCGGTTCAAACACCCAAGGATAGATTTTCCACAGCAGCAAAGCACTGCAGAGCCTCCAAGAATGTGATGACTTTGGCAGAACCAGGAGGGAGCAGACAACCGAGTGCTGGAGAGGCCCTCCCGTGCCCCGAAGCAGCTGCTTCCACTTCTTACTCTCCTTTCCTTCCACGCACACCGCCTCCACCGTATGGGATGGTATCAGCATGCTGGCTTCACCTCACCGGGATGGGGGCAGGCACAGCAGAAGTCATCTGCAAATTCACCTTGGCAGGGCAGCACAAAGCACACAGCCAAGCTCAGCCCTGCACTTGCGTTTAAATTCCTGGCTCGGAGAGCTGTGAAAGGAGTGGCAAATAGTTCAAGACAGTCTTTAAATAGTTGGGATGGCTGGAGCAAGTAATTTCCCAGAACTTCTGGTGTGCATGGCCAACCTTTATCATACAAGTTAGCTGTAGAGGCAACTGACTGCCTTAATGGGGATGACACAAAATTCTTGTTTAAAATATATCTGGTTTTGCTCTGGCCCTGACTATAGCCCAGTATCTGTGGTTTTTAAATTGTGGTATGTGGACCACTGGAGTTTGTGGCCTTTCTTATAAGGACTCTGCAAATGATAACTAAACATCATTCTCAGCACAAGCGTTCCCCCAGTCTGTTGCTAGTAACCTGAAATATGTCACGTCACAGATAAACCATTATGTTGCACCATAATGTTGTTGAAAAATTTTAAGGAGCCCACAGATGAGAAAAGTTTTACGCCTATTGCCTGTTTACCATTGTAGCACCTAGGTATCACTATTTAAATTTATCTTAGTTACAATCTTTTAACACATATTCATGATACTAATTATTTTAGGTGTCTTTGTTATTCTATTAAGGTCATTCAGTAAATTTGCAGATGGCACCAAGTTGAGCAGGAGTGTTGACCTGATTGAGGGCAAGATAACTCTACAGAAGGATCTGGACAGGCTGGATTGATGGTCCAAGGCTAATGGTATGAAGTTCAACAAGGCCAAGTGCTGGGTCCTGCACTTCAGTCACAAGAACCCCAGGCAATGCTACAGGCTTGGGGAAGAGTGGCTGGAAAGCTGCCTGGCGGAAAAGGACCTGGGGGTGTTGGTCGACAGCTGGCTGAATATGAGCCAGCAGTGTGGCCAGGTGGCCAAGAAGACCAATAGCATCCTGGCTTGTATCAGAAATAGTGTGGCCAGCAAGACTAGGGAAGTGATCATCCCTCAGTACTCAGCACTGGTGAGGCCCCACCTCAAATACTGTGTTCAGTTTTGGGGCCCTCACTACAAGAAAGACATGGAGGTGCTGGAGCATGTCCAGAGAAGGGCAATGAAGCTGGTGAAGGGCCCAGAGAACAAATCTTATGAGAAGTGGCTGAGGGAACCGGGGTTGTTTAGCCTGGAGAAAAGGAGGCTGAGGGGAGACCTTATCGTTCTCTACAGCTACCTGAAAGGAGGTTGTAGAGAGGTAGGGGTTGGTCTCTTCTCCCAGGTAACAAGCAATAGGAAGAGAGGAAATGGTGTCAAGTTGCACCAGTGGAGGTTTAGATTGGATATTAGGAAAAATTTCTTCACCAAAAGGGTTATCAAACATTGGAAGAGGCTGCCTGGGGAAGTGGTGGAATCGCCATCCCTGGAGGTATTTAAAAGATGGGTAGACGTGGTGCTTAGAGACATAGTTTTGTGGTGGTTTTGGCAGTGTTAGGTTAATAGTTGGACTCGATGATCTTAAAGGTCCCTTTCCAACATACATGATTCTATAATTCTATGATTCTACAATTCAGGGCAAACAAACTACTGACACAAATAATAAATTTTTAAAGATGTTTTAAGTTACTTGCAATTAAACAATGAGCTTATTTGCATTTTCTCAGAAAGTTACTTGTATGTTCAAAATAAATGTTATTTTTTTAAAGGGATTGGAGAGAATATGTCCATTTTTAAGAAAAGCAACAAAACTTCCAGGCCCTTTTTTCTGAGCAATTTCTTACACAAATTTCCCTGTTCACACATTGTTAAAATATTGGCTATCTCATTGTTTAAGCTCAATTTCAAATGATACAGGTTATCAACTGTATGCTTAAAATTTATTAAGAAGAAAAGAAGGGCAAAAGGTCTTTAAACTAAAAGATTAAAACAAAATTATTTTATTCACCATGAAGTCACAACACAGCTGCACATGCAAAGTATGAAAGGAAAGAGAAAATCAAGGAAAGAGAAACCATAATGAGGTACATATTGTTATAGAAACTATAAGCAGAGCCTTGGAACATGGAGATCCAGCTAAGAAAACAAAGATGGAATATGATAAATCTATCATGACAACAGGCTGCAAAAAATAAAGGAAAGTAAAATATTGCAGAAAAGTTTAGGGACATATTCTGCTACCCTTACTGAAAGGTTACAGGATGCTGCTCTGAGAGGACATTACCCTGTGAGTAACCTCTTTCATTTCAGTTTACTCCTTGCGTACTGAAGGAATATGTTAGCAAACTGATGGATGTCAGAAAACCAGTAAGCATTGATGGTATTTGTGCAGATTGTCTGAAAGCACACAAGAATTCTGTTGACTCTGTTACAAATAAAAATACGTAGTTGCTCCATGATATTAGCTCCTGTACCAGAAAAATGAAGCAGTGAGTGTTGTTCCAATATATGCGATTGTTTGACCCTGACTCCAGAACATAAAAATGAACTAAATTAATCAGAAACAGAATGATAACACTTTGAACTGAGCATGATATACAGCTAGAATCATCAGGATTTCTTTAAAGAAAAATATTCACTAACATGTTCATTTGAATTCCTTTAGTGGGTGAAAAAAAGAGAAGAAAATTCAAAGGCATCTTCTAAAATGAGGGCTTCCAAAATAATAAATTATTTTAAAATATTTTTATATTTATATGTATATATGTATCTATACTAAATACCTAAACAGGGGCCATAAGCCTCATCAACCCTTGAAATAATTCCTAAAATAACTCTTAAGTAGTCCTTCTGGGAACACAGACATCATGAAAAAAGCACACAATGATGTAATTCAATTACGGAGATTTCACTGAGGTTCAGTTAAGACCATCCACAGATCTCACTCACAGGTTTTTAGTGACGATATTGTGCTGTTTTGACTAGGGTGACGCTAGTAAAAACCTCATGTTCTCTCACCATGTACATGGTTCTCTCACGTAGGTCTCTCTGAATTCGGTATAGCACCATATATTGGCCAGAAGCCTCATGACAAAATAAAACAATAATCTGCTTATACCTTTTCTCACTGGTACATGTCCGTGCATCTCATCCTCCCAGCGCTGCCCACTCATGCCTCCTGGCATCAGCTTCAAGGAAGAAATCCTATGATGCCCCAGTTAGTTAAAAGCATTGCAAAGAAAAAAACCAGTGTATAATAACATGCAAAAGGCACTGAAAGGTTTTGAGGGGAAAAAAACCCACAAGAAGGATTAAAGTGAAAAGGCTAGAGATAATCCTGAGCAGCTAAGATGGTTCAAAGGTATACGCTACAAGAACAAGTGCAACCAAACTCTTTCAAACTCAGCCTTAGTCACTAACAGAATCTCCTAGGGTACAGTGCCACCTTTTTTTTTTCTTATGTTAGGCTTTCATTTTAATATTAATCCAGCCAGAGGAGGAAATTGGTTGGAAAGCATAGATCATTTCTCAGTCAGTAAGTGAGAGGAGGAACTATCGGAAGACAAAACCAGCCAGACATAAAAACAAGGAATTTGGGATGGAATCCAAGCAGCACGAAAATAGATTATTGGAGGTGGGAGAAAGTGAGGGGACAAAAAAGGAGGAAGAGACAGAGACAAAGAGAAAAAAGAAAAGAAATAATAGCATGTTCTTGATTACCTGCCTAAAACCCTTTATATCATGAAGATAATAGTCAACTGTAAACTTCCATTAGTTTATCATTGCTTTTATGCTTTCTAGCTTTATCAAGATAAGCCTGAAAAATAGCAGAAAAGTTTTTATATAGGACAACTTCCAAATTTTCTTTATTTCTGTATGTATAATATCTTGTCCTGTTAGGCTCAAGAAAACTGTGCTAACATGAGTAAAATGGATGTTACCTGTGCTTTTTTTGTTTTACAATGTGTTTGTCTTTCCAGAAATGCAAGGATTTGCTTGTATTAAATTGTTACCTTTTTTTTTTCTTTTTTCTTCTTTTTTTTTTTTCTTTTTATAGAGCATGCTGATTCTGGTTTTAGTTATCTTATCCAATGATATTTTGTCAAACTGCAATTTAAGGGTTTTGTTCCTTCTGCTGTCTTGTGTGGGTGTGAAAAGGCTACATGTAGGCCAGCACGAAGGAGAGAAAACAGATTTGTTTTTATTCAGATCGAAATACCGAGAAATAAGGAGCATATAGTCTCCAAGCCAATCACTACCACCTGCCTACAAATATGGTTGGTAAAGAAAAACTTCCTTAAATTGCTCAGCTGCAGTTCTTCATACTTAGGGTCATATTCAACAAGTGAACTCTCAGACAGTTGAAATATTAAAGCAGCTATGTGGAGATGCAGTGCCTATTTTTGCCAAAGAAAAAGAAAGCACATTTTTACTTTTATCAAGCTACATTGTCAATGTCATGCTGCTCAAAGCTGCTTCACCCTCTGTGCTGTCCATTGATTTTTTCATCATTTATCCTCTCAGAGAGGTTGAAAACTGCTTCAATTAGGTAAAAAGCCCCTTTGGACTTCCTTCAGTCTTAAAGCAACTTGTTGTTTTCCTATTCAGACTCTTCATAACTTCCAGAAACAGGACTTATCCAGTCAAAAAGGCTAGATGTACTTCTTAACCACCGTATTTGCACGCAGTCTTTTCCTTCTCTTTACTCCAATTTCTCCTTCTATAACCCACCCATACCAATGCACCCCTCGGTAGCTGTCAACTATTTCTTTCTGTCCGAGGGAGTAGAAAAAGGAATAAATCTTCACAGTCAGAGCAAATATCTTGTCCAGCTGCCTAGAAAAGGCAGAAATTTACAGTTTACGTTCTGCCACATTACCTTATAAGTGTTGCACTTTATCGAGAGCAATGTATCAACGGATTCCCATCAGGTGTGCCAGGGTTCACAACAGCTGTAGAAATTCTTCACGTTGCTTAGGGAAAGATGACTTTTCTTTTTTGAGTGCAAGAGATCAAAAGCTGATGCTTCCCTTTTGTTCTCACTTCATTTCCTACCATAACCAAACCAATCTTGTTGTCCAGTGCATGATGAATAATCTCAGATACTTGCAAACTACCAAAAAAAAAAGGCAAAATTAATGTGATCTTTGGGTGGAAACATTTTCCCTTTGAGAAGGACTACCTTTCTTCATCATCTGCGTTTCCCCTCCGAGGAGAACTACCCTACCCTCATTATCTGCAGAATCAAAGGTTAGTCATTCTCCGTTTGTGCCTTTGCCCAGTATTTATTCTGTGATTGAAAGTAAAACGTACTGTGTCTTTTGACTTCTGTGATAGCTGGTGTAACTGATCTATTATTTAAGCATAAGACATTAATTGTAAACTGGGTAATGGAGACTTGAAAGACCTTTTCCTTCCACCTACCCAAAGATTTCTCAGAAGAGGAAACTGAAAAAAAAAAAAGGATCACTTTGCTGAGACGTGATGAAGAACAAAAGAAAAGAATGGAAGGGAACTAATGGCTGGGCCTGATAAATGTTTTTCTTACATTCTTTAATTATGCTAGGGAGCCATTTCTTTCAAAACAGGAGGCCTGTTGTAAAGAGGGACTTGCCTGTCATTTGCAACAGCATACCAAAGCCTGGCCCTGCCAGCTGTGCACAGATGTGGCAGGAAGAGCAGTCACGCTGACACCCGGCAGCAGCTTCCCACATGGGTTCTTGCAGGAAAAAGGAATAAGGAAAGGAGAATCTGACTGGAACTCTCTTGAAAGGTGTGAAGAAAGGGTTCTGTTTAAAAGTCTTCTGTGTGTAAGAGTAAGATGTCAGTTTTGAACATTGTCTCTACCCTTGCTGCAGACCTGCAGCGGCAGAAATGGCTAATGGTGGCCAGCCAAAACAGCTAGGAGAGGAACACGATGCCCTTGGTAGCCG
This sequence comes from Burhinus oedicnemus, assembly GCA_008921705.1. NCBI lineage: Eukaryota > Metazoa > Chordata > Aves > Charadriiformes > Burhinidae > Burhinus > Burhinus oedicnemus. Next base: position 2,234,775 of record VFFE01007197.1, read on the forward strand.
GTGGGAGGGAATGAGAGGAGGTTACCCGGGACTGGGGACCAAATCCCACAACACAGGCAGCTGCAGCTCAAGCCCAGCGGCTCCAGGACGTGGAGATCCAAGCCTGTGAGTGATGCCCACCTCCTCACAGCAGGGCAGGAAAGCAGCCAGCTGGTCTGCGGGGTGCTACGCTGAGAAAAGCACCTTTTGGGAAGCAGGTGCTGTGCCTTTCCATTCACCTACATTGTTTTCTTCTTTCTCCCTTTAATAACACACAATTTATTAAGCCAAAAAGATTACCGGTTGCAAATGAGGACATATAAACTCATGTTGCGTCAAAATGTTTAATTTAAATTTTCTGGATGGGACATGATCTGATGTTTAATTTTGCAGAAGCTATTATTGCTGCCAACACACTCCTGGCAAAATTGCTACAGACGTTAAGAAAGGGGCAAAGCGAGAGAATATATAATTATTTTTTTAAATGGAATTCCGTAAGCTAATGTTTTAATAGTCTCTTGTGCTTTACTTTAATGTAAGATTAATATTTTAGCCATTTTCAGATGTTCAAGTAGTCCTATTTTGACAAACAGCATCAAAACTAAGAGAAATGTGCACTCTGGTCTTGCCAAGAGAGGAATGAACCTGTCTAGCCAAGCTCATGTCCTGCTCTGAGGTAGCCAAGTATGCAATTCAGCTTTTATAATGTACAATCATTCGCATTTACCTAAGACACTAATTCTTATACAAGCTTTTCATCTATAGATTTAGTAGGGCATCCACAAGGAAATCTGAGCAATTGCATCTGATTTACAGGTAAAATTCCAGACCCAGGAGGCTTTTTGTTGTTGCATTATTAGTTGCAAATATTTTCCAAAACAGATTTTGCATCAATAAAACTTATTTTGGAGAAACCAAGGAGGTTTAAAGATTTGGATGAATATGTTATACAGAAAGAACAAGCTAAGTACAAAACTCTCTTTCGCAAACCAAACATTGTATTTTAAAAGATAGGAAGCTTGTATTAGGCACCTTAATCCTTATTCAAATATCTAAACAAATCTTGTTTTCAAAAGTACTGAGCATGCAGCATTTCCCACTAATTTCCCTAAGCACTGCTGCACTAAGAATTCTGCTTCAAACAGAAATTTTTTTTGGAAGTTTATCTATTGACACAGGGAACTGTCTTTGGAGCTTAAAATGAAATCCTATTCATATTCAACAGCAGAGAACACAAAAAAAAAAAACCAAATATTTTTAGGTACAGGTCCACTTAAAATTAGACCAAAACAAAACCGCCCAAAATGTGGCTTTTGGCAAAAACAACTGCTATTTACTCTAGCAGCCTGCAGTGAGTGGATTTCAGCCCTGTAACAAAGATACCTAAATCCTGAATGGATTTAAATGTCAAACTTTATATGATTTTACTCTGTGACAGGCTGTGGAAAATTCAGTGCTTTCAGATCACAGTTCTTGACACTCTTCTTTCTCCTATTTTGCGTAGCTCTGGCCTGCAGCTTATTTGAAGTTTTCCTCCAGAACTGTTTTTAGCATGAAGTTGGGTTTTGCTGTTGTAATAACCTGCTCTTCAGCAAGAGATTAAATATTTCTTTTGTCAGAAAATGTGAATATCGGAATACTAAAAAATGTCTTCTCAGAACTGCTGCCAAATATCTCTCAGGAATAAGATGTCAAATGCCTCAGGTCTCCATCAGCAGTTGCACTGTAACATGCTGGGAAGAGGGAAGGTTATAGTATATACCTGGACACATAGTATAACTGTGTATAACTACATCAACAGAAGACAATAAGGACACAAAGCACCAGATGCACAATTTTCACAAAATAGTAACCATTTTTGTCAGACAAAAATTTCCAATATAAATATTTCTGTTGTTGAGAGGTTTTCTATTTGGAGTAGGAGCATGGGGAGCAGAGTGCTGGCAAAGAAATAGCTGAAATTTCATGCAAAAGTCCTCTTAGCATTTTTTCCAAAGTAAAATCAGTTTTTCGGAAGCCATAGTAACTATTCTCTGACTCCTGTTTTGAATAAGCCCTAAAATGAAATTTATTTCAAGCTGGTAAGTTTTGCCTGACTCCAATTTATCCCTAGTTGGTTCTGTATTTCTAGGGAGGGCTGTTGTCATTGCACAACCTTTGCTTAAACATAGCCCGGGTTTCAGGTTTTCTTTTAAGAAGTCCCAAGCAGCCTTACTCAATAGTCCACTGCATGATGTATCGGGCGGGCCTGGGCAGAGCCCACTATTAGCAACTTACTTGATGGTAAGCAAGCAATTATCCCTGTTTCAACTCACATCCAAACCGTGTCACGTTTTACGAAAGGCAAATATATACTCAATTTGCTTTGACAAGTATTTTCCATTTTCTGCACCCACTGTTCTCAAAAAAGGAGAGGAAAAAAGTGGCTGAAGGTTTACACAAAACCTGTTTTGGGGAAGAAACAATTTTTTTTACTGTTTCTGGAATGCCAGGCAGGTTGATTGAGCAGTGGATGTTGATGCCACCCCCAGCCTCACTTATGCACCCCTGAAGAAAGGCTGGTTACTAATACAAGCTCCCTATTGTCTTTTTTTCCCTCTAGGTCTACAATAAAAAGTTTCTTTGCTGGGTCTTGGCTTGCCTGTTACAGGAGGAAGACCCTCAGCCCATCCCAGTGCTGTGCTATGGGGTGACTGGTCCTGCCGGTGGGGAGAAGAGACAGCCGCTCAGCGCAGCAGGTGGGAGCATCACCACACTGAACCTGGAGCTCTTCAGCCCCTGGGAGGCTGCTGAGGGGACCGACAGGCAGCCCTGCCTTGGGGACAAGGGGACAGCAGAGGCTACAATGAGTCTGATGCAACTCAGAAGTTATCGTGCATAGGCTGAACCAAGCTGAGGCATGCACCCCCTCTCCAAGGCCACAGTGGGTAAGAATGTTAAATGCTTTTTAATTTCTCGCCAGCCTGACCTAATCATCTTGAGTTTTTTTTCTACTTTAAAGAGTACTAGTTCCGTTAAAACACAGCCTTTTCGGTTCCAAAGCTCTTTAGATAACCTGGGGCACGCCACCAGGGAAGCACTAAGAAAATCAGCTCAGACCACGTCCCGTCAAAAAAATTGTTGGACGATTTTTCCATGTTCCATGCTCAAATACGAACAGTGAGCAGAACAAAATGCTCGGAGATTGCAATAAAAAGAGGAGGTAGTCTTTCTGGTGAGCTAAAAGAAGTGGGTAGCAAATGAAACTACCATTAAAAATGAAAGAACAGCATGCAGCAGACTGAGCTTTAATTGATTATTTTTGTTTTCATGACAAGGATTCAAGCTGTGATCAAATGAGCAGTGATTTGTAGCTGTTCTTGATCAGAAGGACAAAAGCCGTGCTATCTGCAGGTAACGAGGATGACTGACTACTGAAAGGCACCAGCGATGCCTCAACTACTCTTTTCCATTTCAAATCAATGATGTTTGAAGCCAAGATACTCGAGCTGTTTAATTTCCTCTTTAATTGTCAGAGGGGCTGCACACTATGATTGCAGTCGGGCAGGGCCAGGAGTGAATGCTGTGCCTGTTCATGGAAGGCAGCAAGTCGAAGGTGGGCTCCCAATGGCTGCCCTCTGGAGCTGTGCCAGGCACCAGAGGGAAGTGCCCGGCCCTGAGACAGCTCGGCAGGGTGCAGAAGCATCTCCTGCACACCAGCCAGCATGTCCACCTGCCCATCCCGTGCCAGAGCCCCCACGCTGCGCTTTCCTGCTTATACCCAGCCAAGAGCCTGGTGTAGCATTTTGACAAGCCACCTGTATACTCAACTTTGCTGCAACAGGGGCACAGTAGCTTCGATGAGGACCAGGAAGCATCTCGCAGAAGGATCTTGGAAAAGCAGGCTTGTGCCAGCAAGGCGATGCCCAGCGAGGGCAATGCAGGACCATAGCCATGCATGCAGTGGACCATGAGAGGATGGACTTGTGTGCATTGGCTGGTGTTCCCAACTGGCTGAAGAAGACTACCTGAGACAACAGGTGTACTGGTGTGGCACAGTCAACACAGTGGAGGGAAGGGATGCCATCCAGAGAAGGACCTGGACAGGCTTGAGAGGTGGGCCTGTGCGAACCTCATGAAGTTCAACAAGGCCAAGGGCAAGGTCCTGCACGTGGGTCAGGGCAATCCCAAACACAAATACTGGCTGCGTAGAGAATGGATTGAGAGCAGCCCTGAGGAGAAGGATTTGGAGGTGTTGGTTGATGAGAAGCTCACCACAACCCAGCAATGCATGTTTGAAACCCAGAAAGCCAACTGTACGCTGGGCTGCATCAAAAGAAGCATGGCCAGCAGGTCGAGGGAGGTGATTCTGCCCCTCTACTCTGCTCTCATGAAACCCCACCTACAGTACTGTGTCCAGATCTGGGGCCCCCAACATAAAAAGGACACAGACTTGTTGGAGTGGGTCCAGAGGAGGGCCACAAAGATAATTATAGGGCTGGAGCACATCTGCTATGAAGACAGGCTGAGAGAATTGGGGTTGTTCAGCCTGGAGAAGAGAAGGCTCCGGGGAGACTTTATAGCAGCCTTCTAGTACCTAAAGGGGGCCTACAGGAAAGATGGGGAGAGACTCTTTATCAGGGAGTGTAGTGATAGGACAAGGCATAATGGCTTCAAACTGGAAGAGGGTAGATTTCGATTAGATATTAGAAGGAAATTCTTTACTGTGAGGGTGGTGAGGCACTGGAACAGGTTGCCCAGGGAAGTTGTGGAGGCCTCATCCCTGGAGGTGTTCAAGGCCAGGTTAGATGGGGCTTTGAGCAACCTGGTCTGGTGGGAGGTGTTTTTGCCCATGGCAGGGAGGGTTGGGACTAGATGACCTTTAAGGTCCCTTCCAACTCTGACCATTCGATGATTCTATGACCTGGCAGGTGCGCCAAGGCCAGCAGACTGCTAGCACAAAGCAGTGACAGGCACCACTCGCTGCAGAAGCGAGCAGTGCTGTGATACAGGTTGCTTGTGAGCAACGGTTGGACACAAGGTAGGAAACAGTGTTGTCATCAAGTTTACTGTCATCCAAACAGTGAGGAAATGTTTGGTAGGCATGATGTTAAATGTGATCAAAGTGTTAACTAAGACATCTAGCGTGAAGAAAGAGACCAAGGTTTGATTTTCTGGCTGCTGCTATTTCCACCCCCTTCTCCTTGCAGTCCTTGCAGTCAGAGAAACTGTACCTTTTACTCCTCCGAGCCAGGTGCCTATTCCAGTGTCTCATTCCCCAGCCTTTTCCTGACAGCAGCATGAGCACTTCTCACACCTTTCTGTGAAAATAGATCTAGCTAGAAAATGGCATTTCAGTATCCGTTTATGTAGTGAATAAAATAATGTACATTTCAAATGTGTGGGAGAAGGGAATGTTGATTTGGGAACACTGATAAATTATTTTAATTTATAAAAATAAATTATTATTTTTATGTAATTTTACTTCCATACAACATGAAGTTGTAATATCTTATATCACATATAAATACACAATGTTCAATCATATACTAGATAATACATAATGTAATGTGCAGTATGGGATTGTCCTATATAGTATATAACTTATAGTATTGTAAAACAATGTGTGTATGTATAAAAAAATCTATAGTTAAATTAAATTAAAGTCATTAATTTAATTAGCATCACCCAGTGTTACTGAAAGGAATGATTTTGACCGAGAGTGGCAGATCCGAGAGTGGCCGTTATTGCCTGATTGCTTAGCACAGTTTAGGATGCAAGCACGTATAGCAGAAAACTGTAGCTGCGTTACTGCAGCTCTACATCATTGCCCCTGAGAATGCAGTCTATGTTTTTACACCAACTTTTGTACCTTCTCCCCTGAAACATTTCCCAGACCAAATGAGGGTGGGGGACAGAAAGCTCCTTGTCATCATCTTAAACCCAGGCTTGGGGGAGTCAACTATGCGCTACTTTTTTGCATATCTTTCATCTCTCCTTCTCTTTTTTTAATTTTTTTTTTTTTTAAGCTAAACAGATGTCAGAGCAGAGAAAGGAAAGAATATGCATTTCATTCATTGACACCTCCCAAAACATATTTTAAAGTTGTTAAAAGTGGCTTGTCTTTTTGGCTTTGCATTATGATTAATAACTACATCCTTCACTGAAATAGATTCTAAACTGAAATAGAGAAATATTTTAGAAGTAGCTGTGACTGATAATCTTTGGGCCAGTCCCTAAAGCTTACTAGAAAAGTGTAATTGTCTGTTTATTTTTAGTATCAGCCATTGACTATGCCGCAGAAAAATATTCCAGCAGTGTTGACTACCATTTTCTTCTGAGATTCCCCTTTGCTCCCTGGATGCTGAGTGTCTGCAGCTGCTCTTCCACATGGTGCCAATATCTCGACACTGAGCTGGGCACCTGCACAGTTCAGAATGTAATACTTATCTGTAGGGTAAGGGCTGTACCACTTGCTCTCATCTCTGGATTGTCACAAAGGTGGTTGGTGACGTGCACTCAGCAACCAATACAAAAAAAGGAAGGACAAGACCTTCCACCTATGTTGTCTTCTTCTTCTTTCCTGAAACGTTTACATGGAAGAACATTGTTTCTGTGTAGCCTTATGTTGTGATCTTCCCAATTAACACAGCACTTCATCAGCATTCATTGTAAGGTGAGATAAATGCTGTATTACATTTTTGTCTAGGAAAAGAGATAACTCCTAATACTCGAGTTTCATTCCACATCCCTTCAGGGAAGGAGGATAGATTTTATCTTATAAAATAAACGAGTATTCACTGTTTCACATTGGCATCCAACATCTGAGAGTCAGTCACAGAAACCAGCAATCCCAGCTCCTTTTGCCACACATTAAGAACTAGAGTGACGCCTATTATTGATTTCAAAGACAGAGTCTAGTCTAAATGACAGCTGCCACCCTACCACAGTGGCCTTTTGTGCAAAACAATCAAATCTGAAAATTGCATACTTCTTGGAATCGAAACACAGGGCAAACCCCAAAAAGATTGACCAGTCACACTGAAACAAAACTCTTTCTGTGCAAGTTTAAATTCCACTGGCTAGATGAAGAGCAGTTACATGAGGAAAGGAAGCAGACATGAACTCAGAGCTGAAATAATTTGAGAAAACAGAAATAGAAATAAAATCAGCCTAAGTCAATGTAGAATTGTTGCTCTACTTCAACACTTCTGAGTCAAATCATCTCTCAAAACTGATATTTTCCTGCAAAAGATTTTGATTTTTCTGCTTCCTCAGAAACGTGCATCTGCTCTGCCTCCAGCCTGCTGCACGGCTCCCAGGGAAAATGTATTGCAGTGCCTCTCATGCAGGATCTGCAATGCACTGCTCAACTCTTTCCTTTACTGATACGTCTGGAATGTTCTTCCCCATGTGCCTGTGTGGATACCTGCTCCTCTGGCATCTCACCTGTGAGACTACTGCCCAGGCTGTGCCCAGCAATCCCTAGTGTGGGTTTGGCTGACATTGCTGCGATGACAACATGGTTGACAAAGTCAGTGGGCTCCCACCTAAATGTCCCATATTGTATTCAATTCTCTTTTCAGTCTGTCTTCGAAGTGTAGAGAGCTGGGTGGCCTCCCCATCCCTTCTCCCTGCTTCTTTGTGTGCAATGAAGTATGTTCTCCTCCATCACAGCCATGGAGGGCTTCCTTGGGTTTCTGTGCCTCTGAGGCTGATGATCCCACCCCTAGTTATCCTTGGCCTTGGTTCTTTCAGCTGTGATCCAGCACTGATGATGTATCTTCTTCTGATCCATCAGAGAGGCAATATTCTCATGCAAGTATCAGTCATAGGCCACCTGCCTCACTAGCCCATTTCCCCGTACAGCCGCCTGCAAACGAAGGGGTTGGTCCCGGCTGGTTACATGCTGCTGGCTCTCTCTGGCAGTGTCACTGGGAATTAGAAGATTGCATTGGACGGACTGGGACCGAGGAAGAAGTCTTTTTAATCTTTTACACTCGTGATATAAATAGGATAATTATTCTAGGTATTCTTTGGCTTTGGGGTAGGGGAGGAAGGAGATTTCAGTGGCGTTGAATGCAGAGGTCAATAATTCAGCCTCTGTCCAGGTAAAAGTCTATTGACTCTTCCAAAAGAACAGAAGGAGCAGCTATTACCTTTATTTTAACTTTGGTGTTTTGTGATTAGCTGATTTTTAGAATAAATCAAGAATGATACAGAGACCAAAGGTGTGTAGAAACAATCATCTTCCATAAATGAGACTGTATCCTACTCATTCAGGCTGAGAAAAAAATAACCTCTTCTGAAGGATGTGCCATCGTACCCCATTGTTCAGCAGTCCAGGCATTTCTGAGGACCCTTACAGGTTTTATCTCAGAACTGCTTTTGTAATTTTGATTAGTAAAAATTAATTAAGTCATGTTAACCTGACACATATGTGTCGATCTAAGTAGTAACGTGGGAGCTGCTGGAAACAGAATAAACAATTAGTCCAGTTCTTGTCATCACAAGCTGTAATGTACAAAAGTAATATGAAAATTGTCAATCAGATACAACATCTTTGTAATAATATACATGGTCAGTCTAGCCTACTTTTCATGATACCGTTACGCATCACATTCTTGAGAGAAAGGGTGAAGAAAAAAGCCATCCCGTACTGGATATCACAGTCTTCACCCTTATCTAGTCTGAGGTGGAGAGAGATTTCTTTCTGGCTTGCCCACAGCTGATGATCAACATAACTTCTGTAGGCTGAGGCTTGGTAATCTCTGCCGTCATCTGCGCTCAGAGCAGAACCTGCATGTGCAGTCACAACTCTGACCTGGACCTTTATTCTTTAAAACGTGGCTGTTCCTCACAGTGCTCTCTTGATTTTGTCATAATGTCTGAGAACGGCATGCATGCCGAGCCTGCTCCAGCTGAGCACAGACTTCTTGGCCAAACCCGGCATGTCTAAAGTACAGTTCAGTCCATATGAGACCACCTTGACATCAGAGGCACCTTTCTTTCACTGGCGTCAAGAGCTGTGACTGATTAAACCTCTCCCAGTCCAGGGGCTGGAATTTGTCATCTCTTGCTATGCCTCGAACCTGTGAGGTCCCCGAGAGCATTGGCTGCTCCTGCACTCCTCCTCTTCCTCCTGCTTTTGATCCATCTCTCTCTCTCTCTCTCTCTCTTCATCTTCTGAGTGTTCCCATCTTTCTCTCTCAGGACCGCTGTTATCTATGCATTGATGTCACGGAGCTACGAGGAGCAGATGACAGGGCGGGGAGGGAGGAAGCAGAACGGCTGTGGGACTCTGCAGAGCCAACAACACAGGGGGCCCTGGCAGCCAGCAAAAGCAAACGCAGCACGGTGGTACTGCACAGCCAGATGAACAGGGGTCAGGCTGGGCTGTAAGGAGGTGGAAGAAAGCTGTCAGATTCCCTGCGTGACATTTGGCAGCTCTGTACACCATAGTACATGAAAGGGTCTCTGTAAGCCAAAGGGAAAGGGGGTTGGTAAAGCATCACCCCCCCTGCCCCCAAGCATCTGTGCCCTGTTAGGAGCCACCTCACATGACCTTCACCACCTTTACACTGCAACCAGTCTTAGCCTGTGTCTGAAAACCCCAAGTGGTTGTCAGAATGAAAGTCGCTTTCTCAGTGTTGGGAGCCAGGACAAGGTAGCTGAGGGAAAAGCCTCTGCTCTTGTATGTTCCCAGTATCAGGCTGCCTCCGCCAGCTGTCCGTGAGAGCTTCAGCTGATCCAGGTCCTGCCTTTCATTTTCGTTTGCAAGTCTGTTTCTGCCCATAGAAAATATTGCTGTCACTCATTTGCAGCACTGCTACCCTTCCATCGTCCATTGCCATTGATAACTGCACCGAGTGACTGCAATCCTCCAGGTCGGATTTTACAGCAGCATTTTACACCCACCTTTGGACAATTCGCCCACCAACATCCTTCAGGGGCTTCGAGAGGCCTGTTGGGTGGCTCCTGGCTGAGGGAGGAAAATCACGGACACTAATACTGTGCACGTGCCTGTGCTTTACATTTACAGCTGTTTGGGCAGCTCAGGCTTTGGTAGGAGCAGGCTTTGGAAGTGAGCATGGCTCACTCCAGAGGGCTGCACATCTCAGGAGGACTTGGTGTGGGGAATTGCATTGCTTAGGGCATGCTCCTTCTCTTACAGCCTTTGCAGAGCTCTTGGGTGACCACTGTTCTGCCAGTCCTGCCCCAAACTTTATTTGTGATCTTTTGATTCTGTTTACACTCAAGGCATATTAATTTCCACAGTTTTTCTGTGTAGTAGACAATTCTTGATTCACATCCTTGGCTGTCCTTCCCGCTGTCTCTAACATTATTATTAAGGTTTGCATGTAGATCTTTTTATGGTTCATTCACTAAAGAACACCTACATTCCAAACTGACATCTTGTCGCTACAGATATCAAAAAAATAGTGTGTTTTATGGTCTTGCTTTTAACGCTGACTGCTTCCGCAATAAAGAAGAATGCTACTGGGAAAAAAATTTAAAATGCTTGCCTCTGAATTCCTTAGTCAAGGATATCAGCTTCCCATTACAGAGAGGCATATTAAGGACATACTGTATACCACTGGAAAACATCCATCAAATAAATCTAAAGCTGAAGCTAAAATTACATTCTTTTAGTGACTGCATTTGATGTGGTAGCATTACACCTCGGTGAGCTCTCAGAGTGAGATGTTTGTTGGAAATCTGGATGACGCATCATCTTAGTCTTTAAACCGTCAGTGTTATCTGCCTAACAAACTAAATTAGTGTCTGTGATTTATGTAATTATTATTACAAAAAAAAAAGAAAAGCAGGCTCAAGAGGAACACGAATAGAGTTTATAAAGAGCTCCAAGGTTACAATATTCTTTATGGAATAAATGATCCATTCAGCTGGAAACTGGGTAATGGCAAATGGCAAGAACATAGCTAAAACTTCAAGAACGCATTTTTAGATGCGTCTGCTCTACCAAAGCACTGAATAACCCTATTGGCAAAAACATTAATTTCCCCCTTATGCCCCCATTCTCTTATTTGATACTGACTATCCCCTTCTGTTGGGCACACAGCCACACCGCTGACCACAGCTGGTCACTGGGTTTGAGAAAGAGAATGGCAACTGGTCATAGCTTTCCAAGGACCTCTAGCTTCACACGTAGGTACAATCAGCTGCAGTCATCAAGCTCTACCTTCAGGTGGGAAAGCATGGGTCCAAGAATGGATACACAAGCCTCTGCAAACAGCTTGCCAACTTCTCTGTGCTTTCTGAACTGGCTTTCTTTCAAACACAAAATCAATTTCAAAGTTTTCCAGCCTTTGCTGGTGTCTCCCAGAAGTTTGGGAATCACTAGTATAGGGAATTGTTTTTAAATCACTATTACTTTCCACACGGTCCTGTAAATTACTCTCTAGAATAAAGGCCCCCAGACTAAAGAGGGTAATCCCAGTTTGCTTTGTGGCAATTCAAAGAAAGGCCAAGAGAACTTCAGTGATATCTAATATTTATTTCAGGGCTCAGGGAGCACGCAAGATTTTTTGGTCTGAAAAAACAAGCCACACCTGTAAAAACTTTGCAAGCTTGCATAAAAAAATCGGACAACTCATTTCTTTTGTAATGTCTTTGTAGGTGCTTGGTGCTGCTTGTGTGCCCGGCTGTTCTGTGCTACTGCGCATGTGGGCAGTGCAGACCATCCGGCTTCAGTCATTTGCATTGCAAGAGGATCACAGGTGAAAAGTAATTGAAGCATAAGAAGATTAACTTTATTGATAATATGAGCACAGTTCTGGCATCACAAAATCTTTAATGATGAATTTTACTATCAAAAAAGAATTCAGGAGCAGAGTAGAATTTAACATTAATTAATGTACACAGCCATAAGACAGGTAAATGTTAATATTTTGTTACAGGTGAAAAAACAGATGCTGGAGAAGTTGAAGAGGCTTCTTAAAGATGTCAGCATGAGGTTCCATATTTGTTGTATCTTTACTTTTTTTTTTATCAGATACATGTGTTCCACACTAAGTGCTGTTTCCAGTGGCTCATAAACTTGCCTTAAGATGTGGCAGGAAAATGTGGGCTCTTAATATAACCTGTCTCATCAGGAGTAGAAGAAAGGCCTGAGATGATACACTCCTTTTCTTTGGTGAATTTCTAAATAACAATGTATAGGACTGCCTTGAATGTGTTCCACCTGAACTAGAAAAAAAACTCCAAGAACTTCCAATAATATCTGAAAGCTTGACATTTACTGGGAAAAAGCACATCCCTTCAGAAGTTAATCTAAAGATTAATTACCTTAGCTGTTCTAAATATGCAAGTTATTTATACATTATAAATAATATTCATATAAATATGCTCAAAATATATAACATATTCTGTCCCTATCTTTAATTTGCAGCCATTTTACTGGGTTGGATGGAAACTCATGATCTTGTAATATAATCATAGAATTGTAGAGTGGTTTAGGTTGGAAGGGACCTTAAAGATCACCTAGTTCCAACCCCCCTGCCATAAGCAAGGATGCCTCCCACTAGACCAGGTTGCTTGAAGCCCCATCCAACCTGGCCTTGAACACTTCCAGGAATGGGGCTTCCACAGCTTCCCTGGGCAACCTGTTCCAGTGCCTCACCAATCTCATAATACTTCCACCTATTCCTGTGGTGATGGTCATCAAACTATCCATCATGGCCCTGAGTGGAGTGTTATTCACTGCTTCTCACAACAGACTCCCCTAAATAGTACGTGTGGCTTAGTGGCTTTATTCCTAACATACTTAGGAACTTGCACCAGGCTATGTAAAAACACAGTTTATTTGCTTGCCCAGTGTGCTGTTTTTGTAGCTTTTCCTTGTCTTTAGTTACTAATTCCATATTTTTGTGTCAGCAACTTCAGCATTTTTTTATTTTCTTCCTGACCAACACAAAAGCACTAAACAACGTAGGGGTGAAAATAGGTTTCTGGGGAAGCCTACTAAAAACAGTCTCTCCATTCAGGGAAGAATTCTTTGCTAGCAACCTATCAATTAGCCACTGTTAATGGGTTTCATAACGGTGGTATTGTTTTACCTTTGCAGTGAAATTGCTAAGAGATCGCACACGGAATGTGAGAGAGAAATAACTGGGCACTGAACGGTGTGTCCAAGTTCATACAGGTTAATGCTTATTCCTTTCTTAAGGGTCATAGCAATAGTTCAGATTACTTCAAGAGAATTTTCCTAATTAAGTGCAGATTTATAGCATCCCAGTTCTGTAGGTAAATTATAAAGGCTTGAGGGAGATGATGGACTGTTCATATTTGCTCAAGCATTCTCACATTTCCTGCTGCTGAGGTGTATAATGCCAAAGCGGATTTCTGCACTACATTGTGGAAAAAAGGCTTGAAAAATCTGTGGGTTTTGCCAAACTGTTGATGAGCTATGATGTGACAAAAAATTAGAGAATACTTCAAAATGTGACATGCCAGACATTAGAGTTTGCTTGAATCTGCTTCAGATTTTTCTCTGGTGACAGACCAGGCAGGCAAAACTGAGACCCCAACTCCTTCCTAGGAATGTTACAGGTGAGATGGGGAGCCTAGCGACATTTTTAACTCAAAGCTGTCACTGTGAGATAAAGGATGATCTTTTTTGAATAAACCTCTAGGTTAGAGGTTAGGGTTTGATGCTTTCTTTTGCCACAAGACAAGTTTTGCATCTCAGGGAAGTTATCTGGGGCTAGATTTATAAACAAATTTAGAGCTCTTGCTCCCTTCAGTGAGAGCAATTCAACTATATACCTTGACAAAAACGCTCCTTAACCTTGCCATGCAACTGTCCCCCCCATTGGTGAGAAGGGATTGTACCATATCTTCTTGTTCATCCTGCCTACTGATGCTCAGAGAACTGGTAGGTGAGACCTCTCTCCCGTCACATTACCATATTCCGCACAGTGCTGCATGCCGAGAGTGAGGATCAGGTGCGGGTGGGTCACCTAGAAGGTGAGCACATCCACTGGCGTCTCAGCGTCTGCAACCAGTGCCACCCAGCAAAGACAAATTACCAAAAGAAAATTCAGGAACCAGCTTATCCCAGCTGTCAGACCTCACTCGGCAGCCCGCAGCGGCTGGAAGCCTCCATTAACCAACCAGCACAGGTAGACTTATGGCTGCTTAGCAGAGATGAAGTGGCGCAAGGGCATCCCCAGCACAGGGATAAACATAACCCACAAAGTACTGTAAAACTAAGGTGCCATCTTTACTCTGTTCTCATGAAGGAACTGTTTCTAGCTTTGCCAGCTGCCAGGGGCTTCTCTTGAACAAAGACTGCCCCACACAACAATTTGTGGACTAGATTTATGATCTGGATGTGATTCAGCCTTATAAATAATTACAAGCCATCCAACTGTAAGAGGGTAAAAGGTCACTTACTCATTTCACCTACTAGCACTGGTAAGGAATTTTTATTTGTTTGTTTATTATTCTCACCCCAGGTCTTCTAATCATCCTTACCACCAGGACAGAGCTGCAGCAAAAGAAATTGTTGCATAAACAATGACGCTTTTCAATATTTACTTTAAACTCTGCTTCAGTCCTCTTGGACTGAAACTATTTTACACCTGCATTCATTGTATTTAAACAGGCTTTTACAATTTAACGCTTGCTCAGAGATAGGTAAATTAAATTCTATTATTTCACATGTTTGCATAAAGATGAAATTTCTTGGCAATAGCCTGTTGTGTTTGTTGATTTGGCTGAAGCAGATAGCATGACAAAAATACTGAACAAGAACATTTTAACTTTAGTACTTGTAGTGGATAGAAGCCAGACAGTTAAATATTATTTCTCTTTATTTTTTAGTATTCTGGGGTTTTGGTGAAGAAAAGGTTATTATTGGTTCATTATAGGGCTGTTGCTGAAGTTAATTCAAATTAATAACTAGCTAAAGTGGCTGAAGTTCTTGTGCAATGTTATTTGGTGTAAGAGCTTACTCTCATACGGACAAAGCAGACCGAAGTGTACCATCTGGACACATCACTCACAAACACCAACTGCCACGTGCCATTTCCATTTCTGATAGGCACTGAGTCTGCTGTTAGAGGGAAACCGTGGTGGTGATGCCGGCGGTAATCTTGGAGCTTGGCTCACTTATGTGTAAGGCCTCCCATTAGGTCCCACACTGCTGGCAGTTGTCAACTTTTTAACTATAGCTCTGACTTTACTACATCAGGTCCATTTTATTACACATAAACCTGTAAGACTTCCTGGCCTAGAGCCCACAGCAGACGTGCCTTGTTACTGCTGGTCAGCGTATTTTTTTTCCTCCTGAAACACAAGTTCAACTTTTATTCAGTGCCTAACAGAGATTTGTGGTTCTTAGGAAAAACACGTTTATTTGAGATGGGAGAAATTGTTCTCTATTCTTACTGTCCTCAAAGACAGTGGTTCAAAAGAACTGGAGAGCAGTTGATACCACAGCTGCAGGAAGCGGAAAACCTAGAGGTCTAGAAAGAAAAAAAAAAAAAAAAAGGAAGAAAACCATCATTCCCAGGGTGTCTCCTAATTTGTTTTGGAGATTTGTTTTCAGCCCTCACACACAACCCAGAGATAAGCTGCTTACACAAAGCATAAGCACAAAAATTACTCTGCAGCATATGAGGAGATCTGGTGGACATCCACCAGGGAAGCTGGTGCTCAGGGCTGCTGATCTCCTGCCTGGGAGCTGCCTGTGAGTAGGCATGCTTTAGGAGGCAAGGTTTCATGCATGGTGCTTTAGTTTTTGTTAGCATCTCTTTTGGCTCTCATTGAAACTTCATAGAGCACAGTTTTGAAGCAGAAATGGCAGACCAGCTTGCTAGCAACCCAGAGGTACCCGTTTTAATGATCACTAATTGGCCCCTGCAAACCCAGTGGTGAGGAAACCAAGAGGATGTTGAACTCAATTTGTATTGACTGTCTGAGTAACCCGTCAGATGCTTTTCTTCAGCGTTAAGAACACATTATTTAAACCAAAGGCTGTCAGCACCTACTGCTCAAATATTGAGGCAACTCACATTAACAACTCCCACACAGAAACCTGATTTTCTGTTTTGTGTTTACATACCAGATCTCAGTCAGTATGTGAGCTCTCAAGCGTGAGTAAGAAACACAACCACAGGGAACACACAGAAAAAAATATCATTACACACAAAAAAAGCTAAAACTGTGCTCTGACAGTGACTTCAGCAATCTTTGTCCCAGTCTCCCTTTGTGATGCTGGACATGTATGTCCTTGTGTGCACATGTGCATGGTCAGAAAGCATGGGAGTCCAGATAGACAAGAACACACACGTTTTTTCCACATATAGGCTACAAACAGCAGGTAAAAAGCCATCAGGCAATTGTGCAGTGCTTTGTCTTTTGAGCAGGGTCTTTTCATCCACAGACATCAGAGAGCAGAGATATGCACACGAGAGAATTATGCTAAAAAAACCCAGCCTTGAATCCCACCTGCTACTGGTTGCAGAAAATATGCAGGTGAAATAATCAAATCCTGAGCTGCTCAGCAGTAGAAGTCTTTCTGCTTTTCCAGGAAAGCTTTGAGGAAGGTTCTTTGTGTTGGCTATAACAGCCACCTATGTTTAAATATTATTATCTGTAAATTTTCCAGGTTGATAACTGGCTGATGTCATCACACAGCTCTTGCAACATGACAGAAGAGCAGCTCCTCTGAATATTAGGACAGTTTTTACTTGTTCACTTATTTACCTGGGGTTTGTAAGCATTTAAAAACTGTCTTTGATTTTTTAATAGATGCTTAACTCTAGAACAAGTGGATGTGCTGGAGAGGTGTGGTGGATGAACTTTCCTCTCTTGAGATTTCTTTGGCTTTGTTGTGGATATAGGTTTTTTGTTGTTTTCTGGTTTGTTTTGTTTTTAAATCAAGCTCTCCTATGAATTTTAATCACAAGGGCTGTGTAAGATCTTGTGATCTAAACCACAGATTTCTGTGGCATAAATGCTTGTTAACATGGAGGGTTGCACTCACTTTTATCTACCTACCATGTTTTTTCTCTGAAAAATGTTTCTATCTTAATCTTAAAAGCTACCAACACCCTGATAACGCTGTCTGTCCCTAAATACCCATCTGAGCCTTCTGAAATCAAGTGTTTGCTGAAGAACTGCAACATCTTGTCAGGTGGAGTCTACAGCAACCCAGTCACAGCCGACCAGGGAGTACGCAGGTATCAGAATTAAAATTCATAACCAGAAACCAGCTTCTGACTGGAAACAGAGAAGACGGAGGCAACCACGCGAGTGTCTGGAAACTCGTGCTGGAATAAGGGTTGCAAGATAGCACCAACTTACTGCTCTAGCACAGGGTAACTGGTGGAGGGACTTTGCAGTTTGGGTGGGGGGAAGGGTTGCTATGGAGGAAGCAATCCCATTACGATTCAGTGTCCCCTAATTCCTGTGAGAAAAAATAAAAATGAAAAATGAAGAAACTTTTGATTCCACAGCATGGAAAGGCTATCCTTTAAAAGGATTATAGAAAATAAGGCACAATTGAAGCACAAATATAGATTATCTCAGCTACTGCCAGGAGGGAGGCTAAAAGATGCTTTTGGTCTTACCCGGCATGATGGCTCTTAATACGGTACATTAATTACTGAAATCTATGTGAGCAATTTATATTCCAAAATCACTCCCAGTGAACCAAGCTAGCTTACTTTCCTCTGTTTTTATTTTCTACATAATTGCCACCAATGGGAAGAAGAGAATGTCTTCTTCATCCTGTGCCTTTCTGCAGCAAAGAATATGCTGACAGAAACACCTTTATTACTAGAAAGTGTCTCCTGCTCTAATCTGTGCCTCAGAAGAAAACCTAGTTCAGGTTGCATGCAAAATCATAGGCAAAGATGGGCTTATTATGGTCATGGATAAATAATTGATAAGGTTTCAAAAAAAAAACTACCCATACAAGGAACAGTCTGAGGAAGTTATGAATATTTATAGGAAATCAAGGCAATGAATGACTGTAACCCATATTTGAGGCCAAATCATGAGATTTGAAAATACTTCTGCCAATATCTGTGGTGTGGGTTGATGGCAAGTTTTATGTCTGTTTTAATATCAAACACACTTAACATTTCATGGGATCAGGAAAACCCATAAACACGGCTTTAACTGTAAGCATTGACTTGAAGAGCACTCTTAGAGAGGAATATACTTGTACACTAAGGCCCCTGACTAACACCAGGCAGGAAGCTTCAAAAGGAATATAAAAAGGCAAAGAAGTTGATTTTTCTTTTCTTCTGTACAGAGTCCAAATTTATCACTGCTGAACTCAGTAATCCCTTGTGGGTTAATACTGTTTCCCCTAATGCAAAAAACAAGCAAACAAAAAGTATGGCTTAGAAGATCACAGATGTGTGACTGAGATTTGTGTATGCGTGTTAAGTGTTCTGATTTGGGGAAAAGTGTTAAATGAGCACAAAAGGACGAAGTTCAGTTCATGCTGACACTAAAAGACCTGAAAAAGGCGGTTAAATCCTTATAATCGAAGCCTGAAAAAGACTAAGTCAAGAAGAAATTGTGAATACTAATCAAGGCAGTTAAATAATATCAATATGAGTAATGGAGACCAGAAAAGTGGTACATTCCCCTCCCCCTACCTAGAATCCAATTTGATAAAAGCTAATTCATCAAATTAAATCACTTAAAATATCAAAAAATATCACTGGAGAGGGAAATATAGGGTGTAGACATACGATGGAAAAACACTGTCACCACCCACCAATTGAGCTGCTTCTCTCTGTTGCAGATGATGATCAGTAAAGCATTATGCTAAATTACCTCCCTGGAGTACTGAATAAGTCAACAGACAGCCATTAGGACACAAATTCAGTGAGCTGTCTGAATAGGTGTAAATCCAAAATGAGCCCCGTGTCAGTGGAACGGCTCTGCAGTTGTAACTGGCTCAGATCCCTGCACCCATGCTTCTGTGCTCGAGCCGCTGCACCAGCGCCGCTTCTTAAACAGGAGTATCTTCAGCAGCTTTCCTGAGAAGTTTTGCTGAGGAAGCTGTTTTTGAAGGAGTTAATGGCAGGGCAAAATTATCCCCTATAAAGTTCTGTGCAGGGATCATTTACTCCCATTATTGCAATAAGCAATGGCATTCTCCTGATACCAAACCAAAAGTGTTTACTAGTGCTAAAAACCTCTGAGCTCTATTTCAATTATTTTACTTCGGGTACATCACTATTAAAGACATTTTTTCCATTGTACAAGACATCTCATAGGGCCATGACAAGAGAAAGCACTTTTGGCACACAGATATAAAAGCCATTTCTTCTGCAGCTGTACTGGCTTCAAAGCTTTACTTAAAAATTGGAACCTTAAACGTCCCATTTATTTGAAATTTGATATTTATTTCACTTTCAGTCAATACCTACTGCTGAAGCTAACAAAAGGGAGAATTAATTCAAAATCATAGGCTTAGTGATTAGCAAATATGGCTGCTGAATCCTGGAACATATACTGTGTTACTGCTAATTACCTTCCATGATATTTTAAAATCCAAAGCTATTGTTGGATGAGGTTTGTGGATAAATCCTTTGGAGGAGAAAAAAAAAAAAAAGCACAAATAACAGCTTCTTTCTGCATTATCAGCCTCCAGGATTGGATCATGAGAAAGCTGAGTGTTACACTGATTGAATTTTTTTCTGAAATGATGTTATGAGACTACCATGTCTGCTCAGATGTTCATTTCAGTTGAGGAATGGCTATATTACATTCAGTTTAAGAACAAGTAAAATAAGCCAGACTCTGTATCAGTATAACAGTTTTCACACAGCCCTTGATGTCAGTTTTACAGTGCAAATTTTTAGCAGACTTCTGTACCGCTATAAAATCGCTCCTTCAAATTGAGAAATCCTCAGCTAGGTAGAGCTGTAATCAGTTTCCCACAAGCAGAAAAGGCAAAGGGAGAATTGTGCGGAAAAAGTGTCCAACCTGGATCCAAAGAGCCAACTGGAACCAAAAGGTTTCTCTGTTCCTGGTACACCTCTCACCGTGCTTTCATTTGCACCGCGGAGCAGTCTCAGCGCGTGCCATCTGGTGTGGTTTGGTTTTGTTGGTTTTTTGTTGGTTTGGGTTTTTTTAATGAATGAGGGAAACTAAAGGGGTACACTCTAACTGGTAGCTGGTGTTCAGCCTGTGGGGCTACCCTGGAGCTAGTCCAAAATCCAGGAGTTCAGCACCAGCTGTTTTGCTCTACAGATCCGCTCCTGTTGCCCTGTGCTTCTGCCAACACGGATGTTGCCAAAATGCCACCTGTACTGTGGCGCTTAGTGCTTGCGAAAGCATTTTTCTCCCCTGATTCTGAGTAACAGACACAACTGTGCACAAGTACCTGTTGCAACCAGCCTGCTTTTTGCTTGAGCAACCAGTTGGCTTGACTATTCGGGAGGTTACATCCTTGCCCTTGGCAGCTCCCAAAAAGCCTCTAAGTTTCTGTGGAAGTTTACTGATGAGTTTGCCAAGCCTTCAGTCACATTCTTCCGCATTTCTGTTCCCACTTCTGCCTACCCTTGCTACTGCTGGGGTTGAAATCCTTGCCAAACCTCCCAGGTTAGCACATTTCCCTCTTTGTACCATCCCCGTTAGAAAATGTTGTCGCATGGCAACACAATGCAAAGCATTCATGCAGTTACACAGAACAGACTAGCTAAAGGCCACTTCAGCCACACACAGATTCATTTCTGTGGAGAAGCAAAGAGAGAAAGAAAGGGAAAACATTCACAGGTCCCAGAACCCTTCTTTATTTGGAAGAATGGCTTTTAAATGAAGTCAAGCAGTATCTTCTTTTATCATTCATTTATTTAGCAAAGAAAGGAATGAATTCAAATACCCCACACGATGAACACATATCTATTCCCTGATATCAAGATGCAGATTTGCTTGTGAACAATTTTAAATGAATCTGTTTTCTTACTATTGAAGTCATCTTGTACTGTGCATGGATTTGTGCAGAAGCGATATAGTTTGGGCTCAATCCTGTAAACACATTAAAATAAGTAACTTGTTACACCCAGACCACTGAACTCACTGTGGTTACTTATGTGATGAGTAAAATCATACTCAAGAGCCTAGCTTTCGCCAATAAAAATTTAGACATCCAAATGACGGTGAAAATTAGAAGTGTAACTCTCTAGGCTCCCTATACTGTTGGTGGAGAAAGACAAGTTCTTGCCAGGACGTAACTCTGCCCATCTAAGGATGTTCTCTCAGACGAGACATAGAGGGTGCTGGTGGCAGCTACAATCAGAAATTGGTTAGATGCCTCAAGCAGAGCCAGACAAGCTTGGACTAAATTGTTTACAGAATTGATCTCATACAGCAAAGCCATTATGCATACAATTAACTTTAGGAATGTGCTTATGTTGCGCTGATTTTAATAAAACTGGTCCCACATTTAAAGAAGTGAATATATTTATTCTGTAATTATGAGGAAAAAAAATTGAAGCATTTATTCCCATTAACATTTTTGTTGCATCTGGGACCTCTTACTTTCTTTTCTGGTTTGAACAGCCATATGGTCTGATGCTCTGAGAACTTTCTTCACTTAACATAAATGCTTTGGTAGCTCTTGATTTGTACATTGACGTGGTATTTTCCCAGAGGTTACTCTGGAGTTCTGGTAGAGCTAACTAAATGCACAGTGTCCTACACCCATCTGAGACTTTAATCAGTACTGCTTAATAGCCTAGAAATCAAAGCCATTTAAGCCCCATTCTTTCTCCCACCGTCTTATGAAAATCTCAATCCTAGTCAAAAATCCCTTGATTAGTTTTAGCCAAACCACACTGCTGCAACAGCAGGTGACTGCAAACGGCTGGAAAAGCTTCCATGTAAAGTAACTTTAAATGACCATAAAGGTCATCAGACTCAAATCAAAGTACAAGATAAAATTGCAAGCACGGGAGTCCATTTTCTAAGCAACCGAGGAACATACGCTATGTATCAGACACAAAAATAAGCCCAAAATGTGTACTCAAGCACGATTCTACTTTGAGTTATCCAATGAAAGTATATATACTGTACAGGATCCAACTGGCAATCCTGCTTCCTCCTCACTCGATGTAGCAGGGCTACACAGAAACAGATTTACTCAGAGAATTTTGATCTATCTGCTGAAATGTTTGCATTCAAAGCAGAGAAACATTTTTACATTTATGCAATCAGTGCAAAAGAGGTTTAGTAATATTAACTGTTGGCATCAGAGGTAATACAATTATTTATTCAGAAAAGATCGCTTTATCCAAGCGAAAGGCTAAGGGGTATTTAAGCATGGCATTTAACAGGCAAGGGAGCTGATTTTCCCTTTCCAAGAACAGAACAATGCTGTAAGAACTAAATTTTACACTTGTGCAAATCTGAGAGGTCTATCAGCTTAAACAAGCTTTGCAGGCAAATGCCCACTTTGTTAAATTTTTGACAAAAGGAAAATGAGAGCTTACATGGGGAAATCTGCTTTTCAGCAAAATACGTGTAGACTATTTTAGAAAACATGCTAACTAAAGTAAATTGAAAATTAATAGAGACTGCATTTTGCTTTACTCCATGGAATAGGAAAGGCTGTATTAAACTACCTGAGTAGCTGTGTAGAACTCAGAAGGTGAAAATACTGATATAGGCAGTGCATCTGGGGTCCTCTAAAATTACCTAAGACACAAGTATGTAATGGCTTTAAAACCCATTGTCTCAGATTCTAGCTTGATAAGGAGATCTTGCCATCATTTTTTTTTCTCATTGAAGTGCTGTGGAATTTCCATGTTTAGCCTACTGCTTCAGACAGAGGTTTGAATATACCTCTGCCTGCCATTTAGAACAATGCAATGCTACATGACAAAAAAAAATGTTTAAAAACCCCACTTTTCTGAAAGTTGGCATGGTGCTTAAATGACATCATATGGGAGCTGCTCAAAGATTTGGAACACCTGAAATACTCCTTTGGGAGATGGAAGTGTGAGTAGACTGAGCATCTGCTAAATGCACTTCTACCTATGATCATGCAGACTTAACCTAGGGTATTATTACTGCATACATAACACATATCTAACATTATGTATCTATCCATGAAAAGAGTGGAAAATAGATCACTGTAAAGACAGGCGTGCCTCAAACTACTGAAGAGTAAAAAAGGCGCTACTTTCAGATAATTTTAATTAAAAACGGTTAAAATAAAAATACATAGCTCAAATATTTTTAAGATATTGGTCTCATAACTAAAACTCTAAATATAAAATCCATAAGCCAGACTAATGTGCTCTTGGTACAGGGGCAGACAGGAACAGTGTTGTGCACGTGTGTATATGTGCATGTGCTGCTTTTTCTTGGCAGTGGCAGAGATATAGATTTCATTTTCTTTATCTTATTTAAATGTAAAATTTTATCTTTTGGCATGAACAGAGTGATTAAGATACTGGATTGGTTATGATTTGGAGAGCTTTTTCCTCCTCTTATCTGTTTCACTGAATTTTCTTGCAGAGAAAATTTCCTCTTACTCAAGGGCAATCAGCTAATTTCTTCATGGAAAATCAAATCTAATGTACAGTAAAAAAGACACAAATTTCAGAGAACCAGTATTACTATACTTTCTGGAGATGAACTGGTGTGAGGGTGGGGTGCTTTCTTTTGACGGAGTTAGTAACAGGGAGAACTATTCAGCTGGAAAAAACAGGAGGCTGATCTGAATTATTTTCATAGGTGGTAAATGTGCATTCAGTTTGCTGCACAGATTTTGAAAGACCACTTGCTTTGCATTTTTTCCTTTTACTGCAGAACAGAGGTAGGAAGCATAGTGCCACATTCAGATCTATCTCCATTCAAAAAATGTTGCTCATTGCCCTCATTAGATATGGTGTTTACCTTTGCTGCGTAAGTGACTAGACCACCAAAGTGGTGCTCAAATGCTGTTTCACATGATCAGCGTTTCTCAGTACTTTTTGCTTTTTTTGTACCTGGCTTTGAATCTTTATAATCTTTACATGTTTTTCTCTATTTGCCTATCACAGCATAACCTAATGATCAAGGGCTTGAAACACTGAATGGAAACATTTCCACTCTGCTTCTCTTTGCATACCTGCCTGATATTCTGGTATGATGCTCTTTGCATCTAGCATGCTCAAAAAATGAAAGCCCAATTCTTTAATCCTTAATCTTCACTTCTACTTTCTTTTCACAAGCTTCTGAGAATAGCAAATGCTGCCTTACTACTAAGTACTCTGGAAAATCTGGCCCAAATCCCTGACCTTTTCTTTTTAGTTATACATCTGGAATTTCACATACAAAAATAACAATGCCACGAATGTGGGTGAAGACAGACAGAACAAAGAGAAATGGTATAAAAATCCTTTGTGTGTCCTCACCTGCCACTACAAAAGAAACTGAAACTGATAACTTAAAACTCAAACAGTATTTTAAATATTTACATCAATGAAGTCCAACAAGATAATCACTTAAAACACCATGAGAATGTTCCTCTAGGGGCTGACTAGCGTGGGTCGGACACGGCAGCAAGATGAGACAACGCTTTGCAAATACATCTGCATTTTCTGAGCCAGCTTTGTTTGTCAGACACGTGCATATAAAGTAAAAGCCGGAAAGAGAAAAGCAGATCTATGATTATGCCTACGTACCCCCGAGAACCTGAGAAGGCACACAAAACACGGTGCAGGCGTATCCTTCTGTGCCCGGCCTGATGGCAAGTGCTACAGCAGAGAGACGAGCAGGTTCCCGCAGGCACGCACCGGGGAGAGGAAGCCTGTGGGATGCCACGACTCGTGCAAGCCCGCGTCCCGCAGCGAGGCTGGTTTACTAACGACACGCAGAAAAACCCTCTAGTGTGCCTCTCCTATCTGCCCTCCTGCCTCGGCCTTCCTCTGGGACATGCCCTTCCACTCCTTCCTAAAAATTAAAGCGAACTAGGTGAAGGCTTTATGTGACTGGGCTTGGCTCGCAACTGGAAACCACCGACCCTGTAGCTTTCTGGGTTAATTACAAAATTGTATCCCTTGGTACGGCCTTAGTCTCCGCACTCTGAACAGCTGAACTGCGGCCAGAGTGATTTACCGCCCAGGAAGATCAGCCCTACAGAGCCCAGAGCTGCCGCAGAGCATCGCTAAACCACCACGTTTCTTCTCGTCGTTGTTCCCAGCAGCCTGCGAGCTCTTTTTGGTGGTGTGAGCTTCAGGAGACTGCACGGAGGGCTCCGTGGCTAACAGCAGAGCTCCCCGTTTCAATCCTCATGGAAATAAAAGACAATGCCTACAAAGAAAATTAGATTTGTACTCCTGGCACAGCTTTAAGGGGTAATTTTTTTTTTTTTTTTAAGCTCAGGAATTACTTAGTCACTTGTTAGAGAACTCTGACTGGAAGTTTATGAAGCTGAGTGAAGCGATGCAATCCTTATGAGTGGTCCAGCGACACTTAGGGGCTATAGCTGCACCCGACACTGAAGGCCAACCTTGCACTCTGCAAAGAAAATGTCATGTCACAAACAGGTGTTTTGGGTTTTCGGCAGCAATGGGACATTGATGGCTTGGATCGTGCTTGAAATGTCTCTGAACTTCATCTCTGAAGCCTCAATCACATGAGCAGTCAAGTAGCACAGGCCTTGGGGACTGGGGAGTTACAGGACGCCAGAAAATACACAAGCCCATTAGTACTCATCATAATTATTGAAATCTGTAAAATAGGTATTAGAATAAGTCTTTGCAGTAAGATGTGGATTGAAGTACTTGTTTCTCTCCTCCAGAATCAGGTTGTTTTTGTTAAATGCCTGGGAAAAAAAAAAAAAAAAGAGATGAGAAAATTGGAAGGACAGAAGAAAGGTAGCCACTAAATGCTCTTTCACCAAGGCAATTTTTGTGGCAAATATCTGTGTATAGTAAGTCAGTCAAAAATGCATTGAGAAATACCTGCACATTTACAAAAACTTGCATTTGCATGTATGTGCTGACATAATAACGTTCCTACAAAAAGCACTCCTACTCAATAAAGTAAAGCCAGGCACTTTTCCCCCAGTATTACGAAACTAATTTTATGATTAAAAATACTTTTTAATCATACATATTCAGTTCTTCTTATTAGAATGATTCACTCATTATCTTTTAACTGAATGAGAGTTATTTTCTCTTTACTGCATTAATTCCTTGATTTTCAAATGCAATAGGTAGGAGAAGTGTCTGAAGGTCTTAAGAGTGTAAATCCTGTTTTTTTAGAAGTTATATGGGTATTTAGAGTATGAATTTTCAAAGGTTTTTTTTTTTTCTTTCTGTAGCTATCCAGAGAGATGATTAGTGGAATCTGGAAAAGCTTTAAATTAGGTATATATTCCACCACTGATTACAAAATCTAGACTTCTCTTGCTGTTTTTAATGAAATTCTTTAAAATGCCTTTAATTAGAAAGAAAAATGCAGAAATTAAAACCTGGATTATTCAGGTAGGATTTAAGAAAATTCCTCATTTACAAAAAGCTTTGCAGCTGCATGAATGAACTCTGTAATCTGCAGATACTGAGCTAGGTATTTCCAGAATGCTCATCCTTCCTTAATTCAGTGGGTCTGAAAAGAAGACCTATTCTAAAAGGTCATAAAAAGAAAATAGCTGTTTGGGAACAATGATCATATGATATAGATATCATTCCAAACTCTCACCTAATGCAAATCTGTACTGCTCATTTACAGTATATTTTGAGTATGAACACTAGCTGAGAGTCTGACCCAGAATATACTCAGTAGATGCAACTCCTGTATAGAGACTGCAGGAAGATGAACAGTGCCCTTGACACCATATCACTGGAGCCAAAGGATTATCTTCAATATATGTCATGATGATTGTTAATGGCCCTATTTACTTTTTGAACAAGCCACTAGGGAACACAATTAGGAAAAAAAAATCCCACAAAACAAAACTTGAGTGGTCCATTTTTTTCCAGGGAAGTCTGCTGCTGTATAAATTATACACGCACACAAGATCTAACTTCCTCTGTAATAGGGATTGACAAAGGAAAGGATCTGTAATTACAGTGCTTTGAGTGAAATCTATTTTTGTCATTAACAATCAGGATAATTTGAGTCCAAACACCACTGTAGAAAACTAGCAAGCAGAATTCTTTTGATACAGCAGAACTGTTGTCTAAGACCATATGCATTGTACATTATAGAGCTCCCAATCCACTTCTCACCTTGATGGCTTCTACAGAATCATATTTGTCCAGTTTGTTGATATGGTTGGTAATGCTGGTATTTAGAGGAGCTGGTGACACCGGGTGGATGACAGTTGCATCATGGGACTGTTGTTGATATCGTTGGCAGTAAGTGTAAACAAGTAGGGTAAGAAGGCAACCAAGTATCGAGCTACTTAATCCCACCGCAATCATGTGAAACATGTTGAACTCTGCAGAGTGGAGAGCAGAAGACAATCTTATTTTTAAGGAAGCAGCAATAAAAGCTTAAGCTTGGACAAAAATGTAGACAAGTGCTTGATTCAAATAAGGATAAGGGAAATTTCCTATGTTTCCCAGAAACCTCTCAATTGCAACGGTTTATTTACAAGTGCATTGTATTTCCCTAAAGGGATCATTATAAGAATCTTAGATACTCATACACCTCTGTAAGTATTAAGACTGAGATTTTTGAAAGATGCTTAAACAAGTTCAGAACCTAAATAACAGATGAATGAATTGCATTTTGTATGTCTAAATAGTTGAGCAAAATTTTTCTTCAGACTGTATAACAAAGCCTTGTTATAAATTACATCTATAATGTACATACATAGCTTTTTTTCAGTGAACTATAGTATCACTTCCTCTGCTGTTTGTCTAGTTCTTTCTCTTACACAGAGTGACTTGTGGCAGAACTAACAAAATCCTGATATCTTTGAATCACAGTCCTGCTTTCCCTAAAATCTTTTCCGTATCCCCTTTATTTGGTGCATGTCCCAGAAGCAGTGGCATGCACTTTTTCCATCCCCTGCTTTGATTCTTACTGGGTCTTACTG
>VFFE01007197.1:2262785-2449369 GCA_008921705.1 Burhinus oedicnemus
GGGGGGAGAGAGAGAGAGACTCCTTAGAGCTCGGTGTGATTTTAACCACAGCAGCCAGAGAGCGCAAAGTCAACAACTCGGAGCCCAGCACTCTCCTGTCTGCTCTGCACTTCAAAGATACGATGGGATCAGACGATGGGAAACCTTCACCACCTACGCAAGGATCAGAACCGAGAGGAAGCCCATTGCTGCATGAAACCATGGAAAGGAATCTAAAACACAATCGTCCCCTGATGTTACTGAACAGAGATGTCAGGTCAGATGTGGCACCAGTAGGATTAGTTTGAAATAAACAAATTACAGTTTTTCATTATTTCAAACTGGAGCTGTGCTTTTTGATCAGGAAAGAAGTATCAGTGAGAAGTTCATGGTGGAAATTTCTTCTTAACATTACTGAAAATTTGTTTGTGGTTGCCTAAATGCACAAATGAAATATTTTAAACTGAAAGACTGGCACTAGTCTGAAAAACATCTGTTGGACCTTTTTCACTGTAATATAGAAAAATGGGCTAGCACATGAGTCCCATTTTTTGCAAATGCCTGAAGTAGGACCTTTACTTATCTACTGGGTATTTAGAAACACAAACTAGTATTTAGCTGACTAGGTTGACTGCCCCAGTATATAAATTATCACTGAAATATCCTTCTACACTTTCATGAGAGTTTCCCACTGTCGCAGAACTTGGCAAAATGTTTTCAGAGTAACACTGCTAATTAGAAAAAAATCAAATCACATTATCCTGGCTCCCATAACAAGTTACCATGCACACTAGTACCCTTGCATAACCCCTGTGTTTTCATTGTCCTTTATTAGGTTAAAAATGCAGCTTATCTGTGCATGGAAGAATACTAGAACTGGCCAGAGCTATTACCATGACGACACAGACTAAGCGTGATAGGTCAGTACAAAAAAAATGGTCATTTTTTCTTTTTCTTCTTCTTTTTCTTGTTGTTTGCTTTTTTATTAACAGTTTTCTCTTTCAAGATTTGTTTTGCTAGCATCAGGATTCTCTGGAATTGAACTTTTATTTTACTTTTTGGTTTTGTTTTTGGCAGCAAAGCTGAAAATGAGTCCCAGATACAGTCAGAGCTATTAAATGGGTAGCAGGCTGGCTTTCAGCTATTCATGTGGAGTCCCAAAGAGGTTTGTGAAATTATTATCCTGAAAAAGGTGGAGCAACTTTACAAATTTTGACCTACTGATAACTAGCTTATAATAGGAATTTCTTTTTGAGACAAAGCTGACTGCCATACTGAAAAAGAAGAAAATACAAACATCCAGCAATACATGTTCTTGTCTCAAAGGTCAACAATGGCAGATGGATATTTAATGAGAAATCCTGTAGTAACTACATCTCTTTTTCTGCACAAATGTAAATAATGAGAATGCAGCATTTAGAAGGTAGAATAAAACCAAGAGAGTGCAAAAGGTGAAACAAAAGGAAAAAATGGGGAATCAATATTTCAGCATTTAATACTCATCTAAAGCTGCAAAGCTTACCTCCACATCGTTTTTCTTCTATGCTGCTGGATCGTGCCACTGATATTTCTAGAAAAATAAATAAACCGCTTACACCAAGGAGAAAAAACATTACAGAGAACAACTAGTTTGATTAACACAGTAAGGATTTAAGAATTTATTCTATTACATTCACTCCAAATCCAAAGTAAAAAAGATTTTGACTATGTGGTAGAATTAACAAAAAGGTCCAATGACATCTTCAGGTTCCTTAGTTTCCCGAGCAAAAGCAGCAACATATTTTTAATTCTTGCCTCAAAACATCTCTGGAATTAAAAAGATGAAGTGCACATGAAAACATTCTTTGTGAGTTTAAGCATGTCGAGAAAGTGTTGATTTTCTGAATAGTAAAATTAATGAGAGTTTAATTATCTTGTGTTCAAATGGCCTCATTACTTCTAGAAGTCACGTCTAGCACTAATGTGAAAAGAGGGAATTTACAAATCTTCAAAAAAGATGACTGCCAATTTCATGGGTCTCAACGGTAAACTAATAAACTAATAAACTAATAAAATATAATTCCAGCCTGTGTACTTACCCTTTTGACTTTGGAAACATTCTGAATAAATACTGAATAAAAGTCTGTTGGCAATCAACTTTTCCCACTCTTTATTTCAGGACCATGCCTTCAACAATCATGTGGATATGGGTGGGGTAACTGACACAGTCTACCTGGATTTCAAAAAAGCTTTTGAGTTCCTTGTCAAAGTTTTTCCAAGCAACAAAGTAGATGTGGCAGTAGATATGGGAGATGAAGGAAAAGATAGAAAACAGGGTAGTACCATGTGCCCGGTTCTTACAATAGAGGGACCTAGGCTTTTCAGTGAAGACCTACAAAAGCAGGAGGCAAATGTGGTTTTGAAGTTTGCTGATGATACAAAGTTAAGGTAGCAGGGACAAGAGCATGCTGTGAAGACTTGCAGAAAGGCCCTACAAAACTAGGCAATAAAATACCAAATGAAACAGAATGTAGATCAGTGTAAAGTGATACATACAGAAGAAAGCAATCCTAGTTTCACATATAAAATGATGGGCTGTGAGCTGACCATTACTACTCCTGAGTGAGACCAGGGGTTTATGACAAATTGTTCCATGAAAATACCAGCTTAGTGTTCAGAAGCAATCAAAAAGGCAAAACAAATGCTAGGTACTAACAAGAAGTCAATAGTGAATAGGACAGGGTATCAGCATTATGGCACGTTACAAATCCACGTGCTGTCCACACCATGAACACTGTGTGCAGCTCTGGATTCCGGTCCTGGATTCAGGATCAGGATCAAAGGCAGATGCAGAGACAGAGTCCTTCTCGGATGCCAGCCACTGAAGAAAGAGGACTGACCCTTTGATCCCTCAGCTTTTGTACTGAGCATGAGGTAGATGGGATGGAATATCCTGTTGGTCAGTTTGGGGTCACCTGGCCTGTCTGCTCCTCCCCACAGGTGTGACCCCTCTACGCTGTTCCGTTTCCGACCCTCCAACGGGGCAAGTAACAAAGTTGGCTGCCCTTGGGTGTTATAGCAATAAGTATAAGCAAGAGCCTCTCTGCATCCCGTTCCTTGGCATCAACTATAAACATGGGTTTTATTGCTCTGAGAGCAAACAGTTTTCTGCACATCATGCGGTTAATTCCAGCAGTTAGAAGAGGCCTAGGTAAAAAGTAAAGTTACAGAACAAAATTGGTCCTGTTTTACCTCAGACCAGGACACCATCTAAGGATGTCTCTAGTAGAACTAAAAACAGACTACAGAGGGCAGCAATGATGGCCACAGGTATGCAATAGTTTCTGTATGAGGAATTAACAGAGTAGGCTCTCCACCACCAAAAGATGATCCACATGCAACTACTGCTAAAGCAATCACAATTTTTCACCTTTCCTCACACACTAAATCAATACTAACTATTTTCAAAATGAGAAAGTATCAGACCTGGCAGAACAGCACTCTCGCAGAGAGTTAAAGGCTTAGAGCATACTTTGTGTGGTTGAGACTATTAATTCACAATCCAAACAAAAAGCAGAGAAAAATGTACCAGAAAACCATAAAGCTCTGCAAGGTAATGTTGAAAAGGACTAACTCTGGAAACACAGCAGCAGCAATGATGAGGAGTCATTTTTTCACTCTGCCAGAAACACTCTATATACTAAGTTCTGTAGAGGAACAGAGCTAAGGTAAGCAGGAGGAGGAGGTGACAATGTGAGGGTGGACGTGCCAGCACACTAGCTGAGGAAAGGTGGGAGGTGAATTCAAAAAAGAAAGAGAGGTTGAGAGGGAGGGATGGAGAGAACTCTGAGTCGGAGGACCTGGAGGAGTGAAAGCGAGCTGAGCGATCCCAAGAGAGCAAGCTAGTTTGCCTAAGGTGAGTGTAATGGGCACGACCTTATCTGCTGTGATATGGGTAATTTGAGGAGGAGTGGGAAACAAACCAGAAGGGCGAGAGAAGAGGTGGCTCATTTCAGATTCTGAAAATGCCTACTTTCCAAAACAAGATGTAGAGCTTATATTGGATTAAGCAGGGGATTCACAGAATGTGAATATTAATGGAGCTGCTTCAAAAGCCTGAGAAAAAGGGAAAAATACAGTGTGGGAGTTTTTGCTTTCACACTGACATTTTTCACATTGGTTTTGGAGGAGAAAATAGTATTTGGGAGTTAAAGCATTATGCACCATCCATAAAAACAGTAAATGTGTTGATTTCTTTGTTATATTGTACTATATTGTACTGCATAGTCACAGAAAAAAAAGGTTGCTGCACTGAGTAAACATAATTACTTTTCAAATGATACATTAAAATGTAAATTTGTCTGTCTGTGAATAGACTGCTAACTTTTTTTAATGTACACAGGCAGAAAGATGACTGTTAACAGCAATGCAATGTGGCCACCCATACTGATGTGTGGATTTAAATGACTGCTGTGATTTGAAAAAAAGAAAAAAGAGTACAGTCATAAGTTTTGACAAATGCTATAGAATAATACATGATGTGACTATGCATCAGGTACTTAGTGGTCATGGGGGAGATAAGGACCTGAGTTAATAGTATTTACCTTTCTAAGCAGTTACTAATTGCAGGGACTCTGTGAAATGATTTCCAGATTAACTATCACAGCACCCGCTTTTGTATATGCAAATCACAAAACCTAGAGCAATGTTTCTCTAATAACCCCAAAGTCTCAAAGCTACTTAAAGTAAAAAGGAAACCATTTCTCCTAGCTGTCTATAACCATCCCCGCATTCAGCTACCAAGTAGGATGGGAGGGACCTGCAGAATGCTGTGACAGTGACTAACCAAAGTCCCAGGTGGTGACAGTGACGACAGCTCCACAGCACTTGGTGCCATAAGGCAGATTTTCATGAAGACACCAGATCTGGCAACATTTTCTCTACATAGTAGACCAACACGCTTTGGCTGACAGAAGGCAAGTTCTGTTCCAGCTCTCGGCTCTGCGCAGTGCGGTGTGGGACGATACTACGCCTCGCTCCTGAAATGTTGAGAGATTTCACTAATCCTTCGAGGAGCAGGCTGATCTCACCTGGTATAAAGTTGGAGTCCAAAGCACAGGCTCGGCTCTCTGTGGTATTGCCCGTGCACTGGCTGCCCACGGGAAACAAAATGACGCACTGACGAACACGGAACTGGAGGCCAGATGAGTCGCAGTCGGACCACTCGGACCACTCCGACCAGCTGTCTGCAACAGGCAGAGAGGGAAACACACACAGGCGCTGCAATGAAATGCTTCAAGTACACTGAGTGAGAGAGAAATAGCCTGTATTTCTCAATTATGACAGAAGGTCTCATCCCCAGCTACCACCAACTACTAGAGGACAGCTCTTTCATTACGACAAAACAAAGGCAGTTTGGCTTTGGCAAAAGTCTCTGAAATGTAGAGTGTGATGGTAAATTTGTTGCAGACGTATTATGGCTTTGGCTTCTGCCATGTGTGTGGAAGTGAGAAGCCAAGGGGATTCTGCGGTGGTGACTGGAAGAGTGATTGCCGTGGGGTTAATTCCAGTCTAGGTCATTAGGGTGGACAATGACACTGTCTTTTATTTATGCACCTGACAAGTAGCAATGAAAGCTATAAAAGTATGTATTCCAGGTCTGAAACAGGATATTTATTTAACCACAAAAATAGTAGTATCTTGTAGAGACTTTTTTTTTTCTTCTTAGCCTTTGTTATTTCAGGTCCATGTGTTTGCTGTAGATAGAAGAGTTCTCATCAAGTATTCTCACCTCTTCCTCGTTCAGTTCATTATCAGCTTCTATTGTTTCTCTATACTTCTTCTGCCTATGGAGTTTTGATTAAGACATTTTTATTTCATGCCTGTGTGATCTCAGAATACTTCTCTTATATGAAAAGCATCGATCTCATTCCCATGAGGTGCTGTGAGTTTACCGAGCTCAGCTTTCTTACAATTCAAGTACAAGTCTTGCCTTCATAGCAGCCTTCTGAGTTTGGCATGTATTGTACAAGACAGAGCTCAATTAAACATTTTTCTTTCTTCTTTTGGCTTTCTCACTGTTTTAAGTGCATACTTGCATAGTTTCAGCAACCCTCCATATCCTCAAAAAATCCTTAGTATCAGGATTCTGGAAATTTTAGTTTTCTGCTAGTTTTGTTTGGCCAAAAAAAAGTACTATTTCAAATGCCAAGAAATCTTTCCTCTTTTCACAGCTTAGGAAACATTATAAATAATTTCCATTTTGCATATGCATTTCTGCGTTGATTGGTTGTTCTTAGATTCCAAGTGTCACTACTATTCCCTTCCTATATTAAACATGTCACTCAAGCAGTGAATATCACCAATGGTACTTCCAGATCAGCACAAGCAGGAACCACTGGCCACACGATCCTCACCAAAAGAAAATGGCTTTGCAGGGATGCAGGAGTCTGCCCAAACTTGACACGTGTAGCACTGCAGTTATTTTTGTCCCATACCAATGTGAAATAAGAGCAGTAAAAAAAAAGTTTTGAAATCTAGATCATAAACATGAGGCAAGGGCCATTCTCACAGCTAGTTGATGATGTGCTGTTTCAAAAACCTATGGCAAATTTTCAGTGGGATTGAAATATTAATAAAACATCACAGAATGTGAGAAATACACCTCACCCTCTGAAATTTTATTGCTTTATAAAAGCTTTCACTTCCTTGAACCAAAATGAAACCAACCTCCTCCTCCTCCACCTCCCACCTACTCCAAAATATGGGTAACAAGCAGGTCAAAATAAGATTAAGAGATTATTTATAAAAGTTTGCAAGCTGTCATTTCCAGAAAAACGGTGGTAGAAAATAAATGCACAACAAGAGAAATAGTTACAATACTAGGACAATGAATGCGCCAGTTCTGACCTTTTAAAGATGCCGTAAGGATCCCAAGGCAGCTATGTAACTTCTGCATACAAATATACACTATTTGTCTTGAAAAATCAAATCATCTACTAATTTCTATGTTTGTGGTTTCTTTAAACACAATACAGAGTGCTGCATCTGCTTTAATTTTGACAAAGTAGGTACTTTTATTCTGCTGCAAGACATGCAGTGCCTAGAAAAGGAAATTAACTTAAATTGTAGTTCAGCACAGGTAACAGAATCTATAAATTCAAACTCGTGGGGCTTGTGCCTTCACATGCACAGCCTCACTATATGAGCAGAAAACCTGAAGTCTAGGAGCTCTCAGTGAAGCAAGTAATACAACGTGGCATCAGAGCTGCTTATTTCCTTTTGCTGTTGCCTGTAATCCATTAATCAGCAATAAATGAAAACAAATTTTCCCACTGGCTTTGCACTAATGATTTTATTCAGTTTTGTGTGATTTTACTCTCTACTTCTCACTTAATTTTCACAAAAAAAATTAGTTTCCTTTAATATGGGTCAAAACGCAGAGTCAAAGTTACAGAAAAAGTCATGATCCATAATATCATACAACTAGCAGGAGTGCTGAGACATTTCTTTTAGTAAGTACTCCACAGTCATTTAACAAGATGAAGTCTCTGCTCCTTAACATCCAAAGTTGAAGAAGTTATTTTACAAAGAGATTTAAGGTTTGCTCTGTTTTGTATGAAAACAGGGCAAACATTAATCTACTTGAGGGACCCTGTGATAACACGCGTTGTTGAATATTAACCTCAGCAATTTGCTTGCTGTGAATGTTTACTGTTATAACAAATGCACTTCTTTGTGATATTGTTGTTAAAAGTCTTCCAGGCTGTTTGCATGATCCACTTCAAATACTATACAATTTTAGTTTATCCAAACCCAGACCTTGGTAACTTAAATTTTAATTTTTAAAAGGGGAGGGAGGAGGTGGTGCCCTGTAGGCTATATCCTGCTATTACTTGATTTACTGTGGTTGTAGCATGTAAGAGCTGATTGTGCACTTAACAAGGGAGAGAAATTATTTGCTCCTAAATAATAGATCTGGGAGCATTATGTTGCCTAACTGTGAATGCCTTATTCTGTGCACACAACAACAAGCCTGCATGGGCCGATACGCCATACCTGGACACGGCTGCGTGTTGCAGAGTGCTTCTTCTGTGTGCAGCCCAAGGCAGATGTCTCCTCCGTATGCTGGTGCTGGGTTTGTGCAGGAGCGGGTTCTCATGTAATGCCCTCCTCCACAAGTCGCTGAGCACTTTGACCAAGATGACCAACAAGACCAGCCTCCATCCACTGAAAAGACACAAAATATCACATTGTTCCAAGTTAATGAATGTGTGACATGCCATAATCCAACCCACCTTTCTCATATTCTGTGGATCTAATTCATGGTCTACTGAAACTACTGGACATTTTTAGGTGCCACTGTACAATAGGTCCACAAATTTAATCCTACCACAATGCAATTTAATGTACATATTTTAAAAGCCCCTGGTATACTAGGAAGTCTAACAAAGTTACTCATCTATAGAAGACACTTTCAGTGGGTACCTAATAGCTTTAAGGCCAAAACTCTTTTCTCACTTGTGAGGAAATAAAATATCAAAGCTTTTTAGCAGAAGTATTATAAGCTCAAAGTAAATTTTTGTTCATAAATTAAAACTTAGCCCAATAATACCAACAGAGAGACCGAGGAATGCAGATTTTGCTTCGCAAGCCAGGTGAGATGGCCTTAACCCTACAACCCATTTCAATTGATCTAACAAAGTTGTAGGGTTTGATGGGCCAATATAAAGTTACAATCTTAATGTAGCTCTAGCATAGATGCCAGCAGCCAAACAATGGTGGTAGTTCAAAAAAGCAACAGATGAATGACAAAAAGCAGTTGCCACTTAAAGTTTCAAACACAGGTTGTTGAAAAATAATGATTTCCGCCCCCCCCCCATTAGCATTTACTGATTCAAGTATGTCAAACTGCTGTCCAGACTTTCACAAGGTTCTTCTGAAATGAAGGCTGGTTTCCATGGGAGCCCCATTTCTCAGACAGCTTTTGACACATGGCCACTAGACAGCCTTCTAATGAAAGCTCACCTCATTGCCTGCACTGGACTGGCTCCTTTGCAGCCTCTGTTCTTAAAGCTACTGCTCCAGGGTGTATTTCTGGCATTTATGGCCATATTGCAGCCCATCTGCCAAAGGCTTCCTATCTGCAGCCATGTGACAAAGTCAGATGTACTTCTCCCAGGGACAGCATTCCCTCTGCAAAGAATCTCAGTATTTTGTTCATTTCTCATTTTTTTTTTTTGGGGGGGGGGGGGGGGCAGAAAGGCAACAAAAACCTAAAGTTTCAAAATTTTCATGTCCTACAAAGAGCGAATTTCTTTTCAAACCTCTATTTAAAGTGTTATCACTTGCTTTTTTAATACTTGAGTAAGGAAATGATTTACCGTGTCTGCAATTGATTAAAAGAAATAGTGTGCAATTCAACCAACACTAATAGATGAGACCCTAAGTATAATAATGGCAATGTGCCAGTAAAGTTTTGTTTTACAACAGGACCCTAAACTGAGCAGAATTTTTGCCTTTTTTTCTCCCATCACTCACAGCAGCAGTGGGCATTTTACCACACAAGACAGAAACTCATTATTGCCTACTTTTACAAATACAAGGTAAGTACACATTTTCTGTACACAATTTTTACTGTGCGTTCATTTAAGATACTCCTTGTAAGACTTTACTTCATCATTTGTTGAAACAATTGATTATCACTGAAGTCTCCAAAACATTCATCCAGCATTTCAAAATGTCTCCTTTTGATCTTTTCTGTTTAATTAATCAAACAGCCTTTCAAGGAGTAAACCAGTTTCCACTGGTTTATTGAAATGCTATTCCATAATTATCTCTTACCAAAAAAAGGCAGTTCCAAATCTGAAAAAAATTAACTTACAAAGAAAATATCTGTGCAGTATTTGCATTTAAATTCTCTTTTAGATGGAGCTGTAGAACATTAAAAAAATACTCGTTTTGTTTTGGTAGCATTGTATATCACAAATGCACTCGGTCAGTGGAGTACAATGATTTCTATGCAAAGGCTGCAACAGTGAGAAAATGAGCTAGGAGAATGTGGTTATTCTGATATTAAAACTTATATGTGCATTTTTGAATGTAATTTCAGATACAGCATACCATCAGGTTCTCAACTGCTAATCAAACAGGTAATTCACTAGTGCATACCTAAGGCTATTAAGTAATCCTGTGAGTGAAGTTGTTGAATATGTAGCATTTTATTCTCTGTATTGTTTGCAGCATTATCCTATAAATCAAGAAAGCATGGTGTTGGCACTTCCTTGCTAAGAACAACAGTTGTAAAAAACTTTTGCTAGTAATGTATCTGGCATCTCAATAGCCTGATTGGACAGACAGGATTCGTGGAATCTGGTACTATATTCCAAGTATGTCATTTAAATAAGTTATTTCCATTATTAAGGAATTCAGTGATTGCTACATTTTTTCCAGGACATATTTATCAGCCAAATCACCTAGCTATACAGATGTATGAGAGAGTTTTATACCACCTATCATAAATAAATACTGCATTTCTGTAGAGTGCTTGACTTCTTCTCTTATTCATATAGTCACTGCAAAACAAACACGTCTTTTTGCCTGAGATAACTCTGTTAATGTAGTAATATGCAAGCTCATATCTATGAAAGCTACAGGTTATTTGTCTTCAGTGCAGGTGAAATATACTGTGCAATTTTATAACAATTTCAAGACATGGTATCTTTTATTCAGAACTTGCCTCTTTTTTTTTTAATTATGTCAAATAAAAGCAGAAGCTGTTACCTAAGCTATTCATTTCATGCGATATTAAGGCTTTACCTTTCCAGATACTCCCTTTTTTCCTTTTTTTTTTTAAATTTAAAATAATCCTTGACTAGCTCAAGTGAATAATCAGAGGCATTCCTGCTGCAGTGTATAGACCTCCACAAAACAGAATGACAGCCTGAGATTGCCTAGACAGAAGATAAATTGTCTGCAAACATTACCAGCGGCTTGTTCGCTGTAATGGAGCCAGTGACCCCCAATACTTTCTACTTATTTTTCAATGGACCAGAGTGAGAATTACAAATGTACGCGCATGTGAAACTGCCATCTACCTATAGGTGGTCGAGAACACAGAGACCAATGTGACATCCAGGAATGTCACCATGTTCCACAACGGCAGTGATTATGGCTGTACTATAAGACTTTGGACGTAGAGGGAGAAGCGGGTCTGGGGAAGATGGGAAAGGACAGACATAATATAATAAACAATGTTAGATTTGATCATGGTTGAACTGGACAGTGTAATTATAACTGGTTTTCTTAGCGACTATTTACTGACAGGCTGCCATCCTAAATCTCTAGGCCTTTCAAGGACTATCATAACTACCTCTTTTATTTGTCCCCAGAACTTTTCCTTCTCAGCAACAGAGGATGATAAAGCATCATCATGGTTAAATAAGATCAAAGGAGTGAGTATTTACTGCTTGAGTTTTTACAAGACCTAAATAGAGCTCTGTGGTTTCTTTCATCTTTCTTTAAAGTTGCTTAGCAACACAGCACCATCTGGGTTTTTTTTTTCTTTTTTCCTTTTGTCATGGAGTCCTTAATGTTATTTCTGCTTCTTATAGGAGGAAAAATACACAGCTGCAAGGAAAGTTCTAGCCACTACAGTTTCTTTACGTAACAGTTTTGTAGAGCTGTTGGACAAAAGAAAGTCGTTAAAGCAGTTCCACAATGAAAGACAGAAAGAGTCTTTACGTTTTCTGACAATTACTGAGGTTGGTCCCTTTTGGAAGAAGGCACTCTTCAGCTAGCAGCGTGCTCTCAAACAATGCTTTTTCCTTTATAGTAAAGCGAGCAACTTTTTGCCTACTGGCTGTTGCTGTGGTTAATAAATATTTCTTTACTACAATGAAAAAAACCCCAAAAACATAGCGAAGAGGATGTACTAGGGAGAAACAGTGTACAGAAATGGGATCTGCTGGGGACATGATAAAACATCCACACTACTGGAGAATTTCCAAGAGACAATTAAGTAA
Organism: Burhinus oedicnemus; assembly: GCA_008921705.1. Lineage (NCBI taxonomy): Eukaryota > Metazoa > Chordata > Aves > Charadriiformes > Burhinidae > Burhinus > Burhinus oedicnemus. The sequence goes on from VFFE01007197.1 coordinate 2,274,767, forward strand.
ACTGGATACCCTGCTATGCACTTTGGGTTTTACAAGGAAGTGGAAGGAAGCATGGGCAGGCACACTGTCCTCACCCGCTTTCATGAGAACACAGATAGGATTGCAGGCTCTTTCCTATACTATCTGGTCTCATTTCAAATTTAAACAACCAAAAAAAAAAAAAGAAAATCTTTGTTTTTTTGGTGTATGCCTTTAGGTTTATAACTTCTGATGTTTATCTTTTTGAAAGTGTAGCAAAAGAGAATGTTGAGAGGCCAGTCTTTTCTATATGCATGAAGGAGTATAAATAGAGGGGCACTAGTTCTGTCCACCCACCGAAATGCAGATGGTGTGCTTCCCAGTGGCTAAGTAGAAGTTAAATCCAGGGGCACTGGGTATCTGGCAGCCTACAGACCCAAGAGCGTACTGGTCTCTTCCAGACACACCTAGGGATCATCTCATTCCACATCACTTAGCCTACTGCTTTTTCCTAATCCTGTGGGATGTTGCTGCGTGCTTCAATGTGGGAAAGAGCAATTTTTTACATCACAGTTTGCAAAGGCAAAGTCTTGCTTCTGTGATGCTACAGATACCTTTTATTCATAAAAGCAATGCTGGATGAAACAAACAGTCAACATAGTGCAGTAGAGAAACATGGAAGGCAAACAAATGCTTCCAAGGAAAGTACAACAACAAAATCTAAGGATCAACCCCGGTTTAAGTCTGTAACTGAGACTCTTAAGTTAGAAAAGCAACAGCTGCTTCCAAAGGGCAGTTCAGCCCTCTCCTCGCTGGCTACAGAAGCAGCCTAGAGAGATCAATGCATGTGGAGAGATGGGCTTCAGCAGCCCCAGAGGCAAGTTTTATCACCCTGATTTATGTAGTTACTGCAGGATAAATTTTGTCCATTCCTTTAAACATATTCCTGTTTCCTTGTGGCCAAGTATGACTGTAAGGGAAAAAAAAAAATAGGAGAAATAAAAAGCAATAGCGAGGAAAAAAATAACAAGAAATAACTGGCTCTAGGGCATGCATAACTAACTTAAACAGGCTTTCAGGGAGTTTTGTGTATCTGAAATTCTTTATTGTTATTAGCACATTTATTGATATATGAATTTATTCAGTTCTTCTCACCCAAAATCTCATAGCTAGACCAAACTAGAACTGCTATAACAGAAATTTGAAACCAGTAAAATCCCAAAATATTGTCATGAAGTATCAGAATTTCAAGTCTAAGAGAAGGTAACTGTCCTTTCCCTCTGATCCAGCGCTATGCTCTGAGCAGAAGAGGGAACAGGAACTTCTGTAGCTTATGCTACTCAATGGTGCTTATTTAGCTATGCTTTAAACTCCTAATTAAGGCACATTGGCCAAGTGTCCCTATGTGCAAAAGAGAAGGCAACAAGAAACAAAATGAAACAAAAATGAAGAAAAAGTTGTCTTTTTCTACGCTAATAACTGAAGATGTGTAATACTGTGAACTAGGACAGAATTCCTTATGTTTGGTTATTATTATTACTTTCAGGCAAAAAAATCTTTTAGTTAGTAAATTTGTGCAATTTTTGTAAATTTGCAGAATTTACCATTCAAACAATGCTTCTCTTCATCATCTATTTCTCTTCATAATGTAAATATCTTGCAAGCCCCCAAGGATAACAAAACCCTAATATGTCTGATTATGGATTCCTTTCTTTTCATATCAACCACATATTAGTAACTCAAAGAAAACAGAAATGTCAGGAGTATTCACAGACCCTTTCCATAGTTAGTGAGGCTGTTCAGTGCTTGCCAGTTCCACTCTATTCACCACATCTCCGAGCCATAAAAAAAGGAGCCGAGGCACAGGGTCAAAGCATAATTTGCTAGTGCAAGACAATAGTGCAAATTCTCCTGCCCCTCAAAGCAGTCTGGCCACATGGAAACTGAGTACTGGGAACAGGCCTTACCCTACACTGACTCCCGAACTATTTCTGCAGATTATTTGGGAGAGTGCTAGTTAGTCAAAGGCAAAATTGTATGAGGGACCATTCTAAAACTTGTACAATACAGAGAAATCATATTCCTGGGCCTGGGTACAATTTCTGGCAATTTTCTGACACTGTTCAATTTACTATTATATATTCAGTCTTCAAATACTATGAACGAAAAGTAATCTGCCCCGTGACTGCTATCAATCCACATGTCAGTGGACCATTTACTTTGCTACAAGCTGTGGGAAAAATTTCACTGCTTCTCTCCCCCCTGCGGGCTCAAGAAAGATTTAACAGTAGCTGCTGAAGGCAGGTTCAAGGTGGCTTCAGTATAAAGTTCTGGGATCCTGTAGCACATTTAATCATACATTACTGGCTATTAATATATTAATAAGTATATTTAAAATGACGCTGTAAGACACTTAACGAGACAAGAAAGCCTCGTACACTCAATTGCTCCATGAGCTTTTTCATTGTGCCAGTCCTTCAGAGCACTCAGTATCTTCCAGGATGACACTGAGCCCAGATTAATTGATTTAGAAGCCTAAAGTCCTATTGACTTTCAGCATGACTTAAGCACTGCTCAGTATATTTCTCCATCACTCACCTTTTTCACCAGTTTACATCATAAGGGTTTGATCCTGTCTGCAATAAGCAGACCAGAGAGCAAAGCAGAACCTGAGCCTGCCCTAGCAGGAAGGCTTCTTTATGGCTGCCATCTCGCCCCTTCCTACTAACCAGAATAATTCTGAAAGGCTAATGACCGGACTGGACTGTAACAAAATGGTTCTGTACCAGCCGGGAGCAGGTGAAGCTGTCCTTACCCCAAGGGAGCTCAGATAAATCTCTGAAAGCCTCAAATTCTTCTTTGTTGCATTTTTATTTCTAGTACTATGGGCATTACTTTCAGGTCGAGGTCAGAACAAAATCTCACATTCCTTAGCCTTTCTGTCTGCACCTCACTTACTTACAGGGGCAAGAATGAACTATGCACAGTCCCTGTTTTTCTCCTCAATGCTCACAGTGGCAAGAAGGGCCTGACGTGTTTACTCCTACTCAGTCCCTGAAACTATCTACAGCCTAGTCCATGTGAGCAGGGTATAGTCAACACCACGATGAGATGTGCACCTACACCAACCTTTCTCATAAACACCTGCAAGGGCTGTGTGATCAAAGCCTAACAGGGACATTTTAGAAACTCACTTGGATAGCTAGGGTAAGAATCACTTAATATGGCTGTCCTAAATATAAGCACCCAGCAAATGAAATCTGGTGCCTAGCACAGCGGTTAACAAGAAGGCTGAAAAGTGATCCAACCATGGTTTCTTTTACCATCCCTGCTGTGGGGTCTGCCAGGTTTGTATGCGTGGGCCTGGACCAAAGGCTCTTCACACATGTATTATTTATGTCTCCCCTTACTTGATGAGGTCTCATGAATGTCAGCCTAAGAGATGTTCACGTAACCCACCAATTTAACTTTCTGCGACTTTCATTAAAAATGGAAAGAATTCAATTTCATCAGTATGCTTCTCTAATAAAAAATTATTCCCTTTCTACAAATTTATTATCAGGTCTAATTTATGGATAAGCCTTATTCTGCAATCATTTTTTACTCTCCTATGTCTTAAAGAAAATAAAATAATCAATTACATCTACCGCTTGCAATGTTTTCCCTTCAGATTTATCTGAGATCTGACTTAGCCCCTTACATTTCTTCTTAATTACTGGCAAACAGTAGTCCTGTAGCTGAGGAACCTTGTGATTCCTCGCAGGCTATCATACATCTAAATACTTCATTCAAGCTCTACATCTTTATTCAAATTGACTTTGTACTAAAAAGAAAAATGAAACTAGTCTCTGAAGAAAGTTATTAGATATATTAGGACACCACTTCTTGCTTCAGAAAGGCCCACCACACTTTATACCAACTGATCTTTAAAAATATTTTCAAATTCAGAGACAGCAGAAGAGGGAATAATTTTTATATAAAGCACAATTTCAAGTCCTGCTTTACAACTTCACATATTTTAGTTTGGGCTATTTGCTAACTCATAAAAAACAAGGGCCTCTACATCAAATTCATGTCTGCATAACTATGTGTTTTACTGGTTGGAACAATTTCCTTCAAATAAATATAACAGTGCTAATTAGCTGCAGAGCTAATTAAAAATACCACTTCTGAAAACCTTTAACTTATTTTAACTTTGAAAAAATCCAACAAAATTCAGGACAGCATTTAAGAGTCAACAGCAAGGGCAGAACAACAAATCTGGCCTCTTTTTATAGATAATCTGGGCCCATTTAATGAATGTAATTCAGTTACTACGGTATGGTAATACAATCATATATCTTAAAGCCTGCGAGCAGAGCTGTTAGCTATTACCACACCATTCACCTGCTTCAAAGGAAGCTGAAGGGGGTGTCTCATGGAGGGATTCCCTTTGCAGGCGACGAAAGAATTGATGAGGACGTGCTACACTCTACCTACTGCGTGCATCCCTGGGGAGGCTTGCACACGTTAGTCTCCTAAATTTTTGACGTAATGCATTACTGTCAACCTTCAAAATTTTTCACAGATGAACAGTGCAGCCATATGAAACAGAATTGTTTATAATTTTATTGTTCAAGAAAAGCAAGGACTTATGATTGCAGATTGGGAACTAATGAATTAGAGCATGCACTAGGGCTGTGCAAATGTGGAGAAGAATTGGGCCACAGTTTTATAGTACTCTGCCAACTGTTGGCTCTCTGCTGATTCCTTTCGCCTCTCTCTGACACTGCTTGGTGTTGAAAACATGGCCACCCTTCACCGATCATGCCTCTAAGCTCAGAAAGAAGCATATAATCTCTTCCCTTGATCTCCTCAGATGCTTACATTGCCAGATAGAGAAGCTACACAATAAGCATCTGAAGTTACTTTCCTCCTCCATGGATGCAGCAAGAAAATTTCACCAGAAAGTGCTGGCTCATGCCCAAGTGCCTCTCTCAGAACCTCAATGGCTCAATGGGCTTTCACCCAGATCGAAGCAGGGATCCTCAACAGAAATTCCCTTTGGATCTGACCCACCAGCAGGAGAGCTGGAGGCTTGAATGCCTCAGGGGGCTGCCTGAGGCTTTCGAGTTGCCAAGCAAACCTACTGTTCCCGTTAGCCATAAAACTGCAGAGAAGTTTACTTTCACTGAGCAGCCAGAACACTCACAGAGCTGCTGGGTTTGTGGGATATCTGCCAAAACATATTACTTAGGTTCCATTCAAGACGGAAGTATGTTTTTCAAGAAACTGTGTCCTTCTGAAAGGGAAGCCCTGTCTTCTGCACAGATCTGCTGCTTAGATTCCAATGCAGAGAATGGACAGTGACTGTCAATGGGCTTACAAAGCTTAGGGAAAGCACTGCAATTACAAGATTGGACAAAATACTCATATTAAAAAAAGCATGTCTGTGATTTAGGGAACACAGTTTTAACTTGTAACCATATAGATATGTACATAGATAAATACACACACACATAAGTTTTACTATGGCAATATATATATGTCATATGTATATTGCCATAGTAATCCTTCAAGTCCACACTTGAATAAATGCCAAAAGCTCCAAGTCTTCAATAATGAAATATGCATCAGTTACACATAATTAACACAATTAAAGAAACTTATTTCTAAATTTACTTGTTGGAAAGAACCGAGTGTCTCAGTCATTATCCTTCTTCCTCTGTTGTTTCATACCTTGAATTCTTTCCTCCTATTCCAATTGCACTTTTTTTTCTTCATGTGTTCTCCTATATCCTTCCCTTTTCTTTTTCCACAAAGCCTCTGCAAAGCTCAAAAGCCTCTGAATTTGGGTGTCTGTTTTATGAAGGGTGAGAGGTGACTGAAACCAAAATTTGTTTTTTCCCAAAACATCTAAGATACAACAATGATTTATAACCCAAAGTACTTTCTTGAAAACATATATTCTACTTGTAATGCTTTTTATAGAATCATAAAACAATTTTCAATGAAGGAGAAGCTCAAGATTCCAGGAATAATCTTTATGGCCTACTTGAGATACCATGTAGATTGGTGATCAGTCTTGAACCTTATTTGCTGGAGGCTCTACGCTCAAAAGCTAGCACAGATTTAATGCCAGCAACCACTGTGATGAAAATGATATTTTGAGTTTAAATAAAGACTAGGCCAGATTTCTCATGTCTTGCTAGATTTCTTATGGCTTTTTTCTCTTAAAAGTTTACTTATTAAAATTATATTTTTACAGTCAGTCTCACAAGTGAAAAAAGACATAAGTATTAATACTGTTGATGATGACCATCACTTGGGAATCTTACCCAAATCCACTTACATTATAAAAGTAAATTTGAGATGTATTTTATTCAAAACCCAAAACAAACCCCAAATCCACAAAAACCCCAAACCAACTATTGCAAAATATAGCCTTGAAGATGAGTTATTTTATTTTCACATACTTCTCTCATTTCAGTTGACTCTTACCTGGACAAGGTAAAATGTTGCATTCCTGGTACTCTAGAGATGGACCGAGGCAAGGAAGTCCCCCGTACTTGGGCTCAGGATTGCTGCAGACCCGTTTGCGATTTCGTATACCTCTACTGCAGTCACGACTACACTGAGACCACGGAGACCAGGGTGACCAGGCACCATTGATGGTATGAGCAGAGTATCGTCCAGAACGCAAGAAATCTCCTGACAGTCCTAATAAAACAAGGATTGAAAACAACAATACTGAATTAAAACAGTATCTCACCCCAAAACAACCTTTTCCTCTTCAAATTTACTCCTAGCCTTCTAATATGACCAGGAGGGTCTTGTCCTTTAGTCTCACAATCCAAACCCCAGTTTCATCTCAAGAATCTCTTTCATACTAGAAATTTCAAAATCACTTGCACAGACCTATAGTGAAGACTTGGATCCAACTCTTTAGTTAAAGCTTTACAGCTGCATTGACTGAACTAAAGTCAATTTACTCCACCTGAGGATGATAAAGATTACCTCTCTCTTGCACAGGAATTGTCATCAAAAAAACTCCAAATACATTACATAGGTATTATTGCCTCTGTTTTAGAGGAAGAAGGCGGCACAGAAGACAGGACTGAGCTGCCTGTGACCACCCACAGCTCCCCTGGTCCTACTGCAGGGCTCTACTTACTTGATCTACTCAGCCTGCCTCCACTAGTGCTTGCTGTGCCCAGAGGCTCACGTGTCCTAGAAAGCAACGCACTGTACTTACCCTAACCATAGTCAGACTTTGTGTACAGCAATAATTCCACAAAGTCTAGTTAGACTGCCCTTTGGTGAAGAGCAACATTTTGCCACTTCAAAAACCAGTTTATTTTCCACTGAGCTGAATTGTTCTAAACCACATCTAAGCTATGGAAACCAGCATTTTGGAGACACACACGACAGAATACTTCCTAGCTAAAATAACCATCTGGCGAGTGGAAAACACCTTTTCTAAGTCAGTTTAGTACTGAGAAAAGGCACTAAACAGCAACGGAGGCTGAAGTCCACTATTTATCAGTGAAAGAGGAACACACAGAATGTTGTTCTCAGCATACAATGAACATGCCTGGATGCAGCCCCAGGCAAAGTTCTAATAATCTGCAGTTAATTTGGGTGTCTGTCACTTGCAGACTTGGTTCTGCATGGAAAAAGACTCCCTCAACTGTACTCAGCACAACATCAAACTCACTCTTGAGCTGTAGCACTACCTCTAAGCATCACTACTAAACATCTCCAGCAACACTACTGGGATTTCCTACTGTTGCCAAAGCAGTTCACCTTCCCCAGTGCTAGCATCACTGGAAACTCTATGATTGATGGACCACTAACTGCTGCTTTTATTCAAGCACTTATTTAAGTAGTTGTGATGAGAGAAAGTCCCGTGAATGGTACTTAAAACAGCAGAGGATGCGGCTGCCTGCCTATGCTAGAGCTTCAGTATTGCTAACAGAAGTACAGATGAATGGTATCATCAACAGTGGAGAAACGCAGGGGATGGTTTGCAGCTTAAACTGCAGCACAAACTTTTACTCTTAAGAATTTGTTTCATGCCCTACCCACATGCACAGGCACTGTGGGAGTATCAAATGGAGCTAAAGAAACAGAAGACATACTGAATCACGTACTGGAAACAGCTACAAGTAACACCGTGAAGAGGATGCCCAAACAGGAGTCCTGGACTGAAAAGGACCAGTACTTTAGTTAACCAGAATGGAGGAGCCCCTCATTCGTGGTGCTCAGTACTGAAACAATTATGCCCTATTTCTACCTGCGCTTATGGCATTAGTAATACTGCTTAAGTTCTGCCCTTTTATCCCAAAGCAGATGAGACTTTGTATATTTTTACTGAACATTTGATAACAGCTGGCAATATTGGAATGATGAGGCAGCAACACAGAAACACTTGTAATAAGAAACGGCTGAAATTAGTAAGAAAATGGCAGAACAGCAATATAAAAATGACTAAAAATGGGTAAAACCTTTCAGTGATTATAGAGGGTAACTATTTCTCTCCTGCTGAGCCATATTCTAATACACAGATATTAAAAGCAGCATTTCAAGAAACATGACATATATTCAAATCCAAAAAGGGAGCAAGTACAGAGAAACAGTATGGGAATTATGAATACAGGTCCACTTTCCAGCTCTGTAAGAGCCTTTTTTTTGTAATTTTGTATCACTTTGGTCATGGAAATGCCTGTTTATGCACACAGTGAGCTGTGAGACCAAAATAATAATTTTTTTTTAATACCAGAATTTCAAATTATTTTTTTTAGGTATTAAATTAACAGCAATGCAAACAATGGAAAAAGTGTTAATTGGACCAGATTGTCAGCCATTTTCTTCATAAAACACTGCAGTGTTCATCACTTCATACTGATACTAGGATGTTCTGAAGATATTTTTGCAGGACAGGTGTAGCTTTTTCAGTCCTAAGGAAAATGTGTGACCTTATTTGCCATTATAATATTAGATCTCTTGTGATTTAAACTGGGGAGTGGGGAGGGGAATCTTCTAAGGCAAAGCTCTGAGGCACTTTAGCTCTGAAACAGAAAAATATTCTAAAGAATCTTTTCAGTGTGGAGTTTGGTCTGCAGCAAGTGTTCCCCTGTGTTTTGTTCTTTCCAAAGCATTAAAAAATTTATTACAAGGAGCAGTCTTTTCACAGTTTTACAGTAATTCATACAGTGTTCATAGAAGAGCTTTTAGAATTTTCTCTTCAGACAGAAACTGCACATTAAAAAATCAACATTATGACACCAATGACATTAAAAATAACAGTTCACATTCTGGAAATACAGTACTATTTATTCACTGAACAACCTTATAGCCTTCTACAATGAGTTGATGAGGTTCACAGATGAGGGGAGAACAGTGGATGTTACTTATCTCAGTTTTAGTAAGGATTTTGACACTGTTTCCCGTAACTTCCTTATAGACAGGTCAACAAAGGATGGGCTAGAGAAGTGGACAGTGAGATGGATTGAAAATTGGCTGAACAACTGGGCCCAGAGGGTTGCGATCAGTCATACAAAGTCCAGCTGCAGGAAAGTCACTAGTGATGTATACCAGGGGACAGTACTGGGTCCAATCATGTTTAACACAGTCGTTAATGATCTGGACAAGTTTGCTGATGATACAAAACTGGGAAGAGTGGCTGATACACCAGAGGGTTGTGCTGCACTTTGACTAGGCAGAGAGGAACCGCATGGAGTTCAACAAGGGGAAATGCGAAGTCTTGCATCTGGGGAGGAACAATGCCATGCAACAGCAGTTTGAGGTCAACCATCTAGAAAGCAGCTCTGCAGAGAAGAATCTTGGGGTTCTGGTGGACACCAAGCTGACTGTGAGCTAGCAATGTGCCCTTGTGGCAGAGAAGGCAAATAGCTTCCTGGGCTGCATTGGGAAGAGCCTTGCCAGTAGGTCAAGGGAGGTAATCCTTCACCTCTACTCAGCACTGGTGAGATCCCATCTGGAATGCTGGGCCCAGTTCTGGGCTCCCCAGTATAAGAAACGTACGGACTTACTGAAGCAAATCCAGGGCAGGGCCAAAGGTTGATTAAAGGCCTGGAGCATTTCATACGAGAAAAGGCTGAGAGAGGTGGGACTGTTCAACCTGCAGAAGAGAAGGCTCGGGAGGATCTCATCAATGTGTATAAATACTTGATGGGGGGGAATAAAGAAAAGGGATCCAGGCTCTTCTCAGTAGTGCCCGACAAGAGGCAACGAGCACAAATTAAGACACATAAAATTCCAACTGAACACAAAACACCACCTTTTTTTATGTGAGTGTGGTCAAATACTGGAACAGGTGGCCCTTAGAGGTTGTGTAGTCTCCATCTGTGGAGATATCGAAAACCTGACTTTACAAGGTCCTGGGCAACCAATACCAGGTGACCCTGATTGAGCAGGGGAATTTGACTAGGTGATCTCAAGAAGTCCCTTCCAACCTAAATGATTCAGTGATATTTAAGTACAATGTGGAAAAAAAAAAAAAAAAAAAAGTAGAAATAGTTAACTCTCGACCCCAGATCTACTTTTACCTGGATTTTTATGAAAAGTAAACATGATCCATTTCCTCTATTAAGGACATCTGACTGATTATTTGAGACATGACTATTTTCCTATTATTCTTGCATATTCATACTTTCCACACCTAAAATCTCCTTTGCTGATTGTATTTGTAAGTCACAGAGAACACTGTGAACAGATGGCTTATAAATCTGTTTTATAGATTATTCTAAGGATCTTTCTTGAGTATTATAAGAGTTTAGGCCTCTGAAGATATGGGGAGAGAAACTAAGCAGGTGGTCCTCTCTTTCAGATACATTAAGGAAAAAAAATAAGATAGATTATTTATTTCAAAAGATGGCAAGGCACAGAACAACTGCCTCTCTGAATACAAAACTCTAAAGAGCACGTTTGGCAGTGACAGAAAACTCACTCTGTGTAAGTATCCCACCAATGCAGCCTCGGCATTTCTACAAACACTGTAAATATCTCCTTCATAGACAATGTAAAAAAAAAAGTGTGGCCTGAACAAAATGATTGGTTATACACATAGCAGCAGATACAAAATAAAATAGATAGATACTAGAGAAGAAATCTAAGAGAAAAGAAGACATAGTTGAAAGTTAAAGTATCGAGACAGTGTTCTGTAACAAACCCCTTTGGTTTAAGGACCTTGTGCTTCTGAAGCATTTTCACAGTGTTACAACCCAGATCATGCAATCTTTTTTAAATAAAAGTTGTTCAATATCCTATATAGCTAATATTTTAATAAAGGCACCCCCCTAACAAGTTTTTAGGATTAGAATATTGATAATTTCACATGCTATTTTGAAAAGCCAATATGGAGTATGAATCTTTAGGGTGAATTTAGGAGAGTTGGGGTTGTTCACCCTGGAGAAGAGAAGGTTCTGTGGAGACCTTATTGCAGCCTTTCAGTACTTAAAGGGGGCTTATAAGAAAGATGGGGACAAAATTTTTAGCAGGGCCTGTTGCGATAGGACAAGGAGTAACAGCTTTAAACTAAAAGAGAGAAGATTTAGACTAGATATAAGGAAGACATTTTTTACAATAAGGGTGGTGAAACACTGGAACAGGTTTCCCAGGGAGGTGGTAGATGCCCCATCCCTGGAAACATTCAAGGCCAGGTTGGACGGGGCTCTGAGCAACCTGATCTAGTGGAAGGTGTCCCTGCTCATTGCAGGGGGGTTGGACTAGATGACCTTTAAAGGTCCCTTCCAACCCAAACTATTCTATGATTCTGGGATTTGCCTAGCATAATACCAGCATAAGGACAATCCAACAAATCATGTGCACGTATACCTACATACACACACACAAATAGGTACTTATACATATGCACGTATTATAAATACATACACATACAGAGATATATATATATAAATATATATAAGTATACATATAAAAAAGAGGACTCATGATCTAATTATTACATGTCTGCACAGCTCTTGTAACCATCCATGCAAAGACTTTGTTGGAAATGGAAAGTCCCACCCCCCCTTTCTTTCTTTGTCCAACTGATGTGTAGTAACTTGTTAAGCTATGGAAAATGGATGGAGAGTAAGAATTATTGAGTCCTTCAGCTAAGAAGTCCTGTTTATTAATTGAGGTGGTAACAGGGACCGGGGATGGGGGCAGGGGGTGTAATGCAAAACTAACCAAAAGATTACACTGTAGAATTTGTTCAAGAAAAACTTCTTCAGAAAGTAAGTGGCTATACAGAACCAAGTCCTACCTGTATCACAGCTTACATCAAATTGAATAGGAGGAGTTACAAATATAACAGCATTATCACCTTTCAGATCAAGTGGCATGAAACTACGAAAACTCCTACCTTTCTCATTAAACCATAATTTTCTTGGTTGCCACTTCTGTTTGTGATTTGGGTGACTTTCTGGTTGCTCCACATCCACCTCCAAGAACAGAAACCAGATTGTGCCACCCAACAGAAAACAACATTAAGCCTTCTGTATTTCTCGTCTTATTGCCCCCAAGATGAAAACATCTGGCTAAAACAGAATGCAAGGGCCAATACCCTTGGCTTGGTAACAGCAAAAGTCTAGTTGCTAAAACAACACCTCAGCTCTCCTTATTTAAAGCCTATCTACAGAAATAGTTGTGAAACCTACAGAAAGAATGATCAGTCATAGCATCATCAGTGAACTAATGAATAGTTTTCCCAAGACATACAGAGCAGCTGTGAATCAAATCCAGATCCGGCTTTTAAGACAGGTTCATCATTCAAATATTTTAAACTAAATCATTCTCAGAAAGCCTGTGGCTGACTTAAAGCCCTGTGAACAACTAGAATGTATGAATTCTGCTTGCAGTTTACCAACAGGCTTATTTTTAGTTGTTAGAAGTTGTACTCAATGCTGCACATTGAGGCTAGAAAAGGGAATTTAACTACTTACTCCCAGTATAATTTTAACCAGGCAGTTGTGCTTCCCTTAGGTAAAAATTTCCACAAGTAACAACAAGAACTGCAAAAACTTCAGTAAAAGCAATCAATCACAGGGATTTTGAGGACAAAATAACCATCGACTTCTAAGATGAGGGAAGACAGAATATACGAACTGACATCTAAAGAGAAGAAGATTCATTTTAAGTGCTTATGCTTTGTTCAGTATGGGTAAAATTACAGAGAAATTAGCACTGCTTCACTGCTGATTTACTTATTTAATTACACTTAGCAAGCATGTATAACAGAAAAAAATTGTCTAATTAAGTTACATAGTTCTGATCTAAACCAAGATCACAGAATCACAGAATGATTTAGGTTGGAAGGGATCTTAAAGATCATCTAGTTCCAACCCCCCTGCCATAGGCAAGGACACCTTCCACTAGACCAGGTTAGTCAAACATGATTTGATAATTTCTCATTAATTTTTTAAAGCTTTTTGGTCACATTGGAATAGTCTTATAACTCCACAAGAAATTAATCCTGTTCAGAGACATGTTAACATGAAAGTCTCCTGCCCTGACTAGTACAGGACAAAAAAATCTGCCTTTGCAAAAGCCTGTAATGAGACTTTGATTGGCCTCATTCTTCTTGAAGACTGCAACATTCCCAGCCAAGTTCAATTAATTTGCCTTAAAAGCAAGGCTCTAATAAAGCACATATAATAAATCTCTAGTTTAGCCTGTAGCTAAGGAATACAGCTCTAAATAAGAGAGAAGCAGCAGTGACACCTGATAAATTATATTACTTGACTGATTTATGCCTTATGTCCTCCTGTTCAAACCTAACAAAGAAAATTCAATTATCCAAGCCATCTAGGTTCATGACTTTGGGAAAAGATGATCTGGAGCCAAAATTCAAGTATCCTGAATCATTTCTAAATGACAGCATGAAACACTGTTTAAAGTGCAGCAAGTAACAAGGATAAGCAAAGATTGTTTCAGTGTTGTCACTTTCCGAAGATATTCTGCAAGTATTTGACAATATCATTGAAGCATAAAACTTACATACCTTCAGGCCCATATACCTATAACTTATAAAAACCTGATAAACCTTCAAAACGTACTTAGTAAAATTTAAATGGCAAAATGCAATGACAAACATTAATGTATTTAAAAAAACCCCAAACAGTATGCAGATTGAGGATGTTATGTTACCATGAGAACTTTATTTCTTGTACCTAGCTTTTCTGTGTTTAAATATTTAATCCCAAGGTTCCATTGAAGAGTTGCTGGTTGTCAATCAAACTTGAATTTGCCATTAAATTCAGTTCTAACTTCCACAATTCATTTTGCTCTTATCTCAGAATATCACAGTTTAGCTTCAGTAAGACATTATAAGAGATAACATCTCAACATGTACTCCTCCTGACTACATGACATTGCTGATTATCAACACCCACTTAATTCTGTACTAAATCCTGAATGCACTATACATTTCCTGTGAGTAACCCTAGGATTTAATCAATCTCTTCACAAGAGATCGTGGCCACTAAAACAGTATTTCAGGCAAAATTACATCCTGCCTTCAAAAATAACTATTGTTTTAAGTTTGGCATAGAGAAACCAGTGACAACTGGGAATCTAAGTTCAGGTTTCCAGGTGCCTTTTTCTCCTTTAAGGAATTTGTGTCTTTTCTTCAGATTTTACTCTCCCTTTCCACCCCTCCCTCCCCTCCCCCAAATGTTTAAAAAAGGAAAACATCAAATAAAAGACTCTTTAAGACTGTTTGACTGAAATTAGAAGGGTTGTCTTTGCTTAATTGTTTTCTAAATGTATTTTGGGAGCTAACCGCATCTAACTTTGGCCGTGTCAAATTCAAATGTCTTGTCTAAGCTTATGATTGCTGTTTCCTTTGTACACACCATGGAAAGAAAGTGGTACCTCTAGATGGTGATTTGTGCCCATTATATCCGATGCTTATCTTTAGATGGATCCCTCATTCCTCAGGGGTGCTAGCTGTCTTTGCAGACTACAATGGAGTCTAGAGTTAAGTGAGATAAATTCAACCTGGAAAAATCAGGTAACCTCATACATTGTGAAATTGTTATCCCTGGATTAAGCACTTATGTTTTCAACACAATTCATAGTGCTTATATATCAGATAATCCTACAGACAGTCAGTTAGTATGTTTAGTGTAGATATTTAATATGTTTCATAAGTACACATTAAAGCCTATGGCGATGTAATTTCTAGACTTTTAATGCTGTACTGTAAAGATATTTGCATTAAAATGTTCAACAATGTACACATGATGTATTTTTCTTTCCTCTTAAACTTCAAATCAGAAAAGCATGAATACAGTGTGCAAATGCTACTGCTTGGTTGACTGAGATAGAAATCTTACCACACTCAGGAGGAGTCTAGTGGGTTTCTGGCAAGAAGTTCTACCTCTAAGCTTAGACTGCAAAGAAAGTTTGCTTTGCTAGCGTCTGACAGTGAAGCATGATTCTATTTAACATGGCATGACTATAGCTGCACAATGGGAGATTATAGGCAATGAGAAAATTTCTAACAAATGGCTCTCTTCACTGATCTTTGCAGAACACATCTTTGGTAATGAGGTATGCCAAGTATGCTGTACCAGTATTAATCTTTCTATAAAAGCCAGCAAATTGCTACAGTTCAACATGGAGATAATGAAAAGAATGTTTCACAGTACCCAGGCTCTGGTCAGGTGGAAGTAAGTTATGACACTTCCTTGCTATCGAGCCAGAAAAAAATCTGAAGTTGTCGGCCAAAATTTGTGGTTTCCCGTTCTCATGAGACCCTTCTGTTCCAAAAGCTACAGCTACACTACATGACTCATTCATGTATTTTCTTCCCATGAAATCAAGGAGCAGTAGAGGGGTGTTGTGTTGACCCAAATCCAAACCTGGGAGCAGGGAAGTGCTCCTGAATCCCGCAGTTTAGAGGCAGTCAGTAAGTTTCATCACATCAGCAAATCAAAACAGTTGTGTGTCCCCAAAAATGTTCCATTCCATACTGTTCTGATATCCATAATCAGAAAATGCCTAAGCAAACAGGCTCAAAATAAAATGTGGCTAAAGGAGACATAACAGTAACTCTTTTCACCAGAAGCATATTAGTTAATGCAGCTGCTAGGAACACCGATTAGGTTTGATCTGTCATTACAGAATAATTAAAGACTCACTGTCCAAAAAGAGTCAAAGAATGAGCACAAATTAATGGCAAAGTTATGAGGGCACTCACTAGGAAGAATGGACACACATATAATAGTTTCTGCCTTGTCGACTACTCAATATAAAGTATTTAAATATCCAGTAGTTTTGGGATTAGTCTGCAAAAATCCTTCTCCCAGATGAACATTTCACCTACTATGCAACAGGGTCACTCCCATACATTGGTCCAATGATTAACTATTTCCAAAGGAAGCAAAGCACCAGATGCAGCAAATAAGCTACAACACCAGGAAATTCAGGAATCTGATATTCAGAAGTGAAAGAAAAATTGTCAAGCTAATCAGACAAACAATGTACCTGAACTCACACCCTTGTCTTTTGCACTCTGCCTGAACACTTTATTTAACACAATGTAGGCACTGTTACTTCTGACTATGTTCTGTAAAGAGTCAGCTTATGCACCCAACTTCAGGAGAGGACTCCTGGTCATGACTTTAGAGCTGAGAAAGGTGTCTCCACACTTAATTTTCTTGCAGCAATGTGATCTAGGACACATTGGCTCTTGCACTGGTTTGTCCTACTAACCTGCTAAGTTGTGCACTGGCTTTCATCTCCATTCTTAAGTGCTGACATCTCAGCTGTCAGAAAAGAATATACCTAGATTCTTCTGTAGATCTACTTCTAGTTATTGCAATAACTCTCCTAATTCTGTACTATGTGGTGGGAAAAATACTCTTTCTCATTTAATCTCCTGAAATTTTAAAAAGCTGTCATAAATGTCAAAGTGCTGGAAGACAGCAAAAAGCAGCACCGCCACCCAAAAGTCTTATTTAGGACAAGAAAGGTACGTTATACACTAATCCTAGAAGAGTAAAATCTTTTCTAAATGCTAGTTTCAACCTTGGATGAAAACAGGAGAATAGCAGAAACACTTGTAACAAGAGTTGCTCCATGCCAAAATCTGCCTTGCTATCCAGACTTAAAAAACAAACATTGGAGACTGTAGATTATGTGAAATGGGAATGACATACAGCATGGAACTAAGTCTCATCTGCAGTACCGCAGGATTTGTTTTATTGTTTCATGCAGTTCACTACTATGCATTTCTTTAAAAAATGTGAATCAATGAAGGTTTTACACAGGATGAAGGGCATGGGGAAGCTTCTCGCATCTTCTCACAGAAGCCGCCCCTGCAGTCCCCCCCGCTACCAAAACCTTGCCATGTAAACTCAGTATAGGCAGGAAATGCTTAACACTGATTTGCACAATAGTTGGTCTGTCTGAAAAAAAAATATTGAGAATTAGAAAGCCCAAGAACTCAGAAACCATTCTCTCTTTGTGACCTTAGATAAGCTAAATGCCTTATACATTTTTTCAGCTAACCTGGGTGTTGTGAAGATACAAAAGGCTACAAGGAAAGCAGATCTATAAATATTAAAATAAAATAATTAAAAATCAGTATTTCCTTAGATTATATAACTAAAAAATAATACATAAGAAGAAACATTGATATACAATTAAAAATGAAAAATTAATGAAATGTATTAGTAAAATTAGAGTGACTGTCAAAATTTCTCCTAGTTTTTATTTTTTATATATATACACATAATATTTATTCAAAATTATGTATTACTGATAGGGAAAGAACAAAATTCTGAAATAAAATAATTCCAATCTAAAGTCATCTAAAGTTGAAAAGATTTTGAAGGAGTTTAGTGTTCCATCTCAGAAATAAACAGAACTTTAAATTGCTAGTAATAGCATAACATAAACTTTTATAACAGAAATTACCCAGTTCATAAACTCCTTATTTAAACATCTGCATGAATCTTACAGTTGTTACTTTAGAATTACTGAGCAAAAAGTTCTTGTCAGCATAAATGCTACATATTTTAGCTAAATATTTATCAAATACATTAATGTTGCACAAACTCTCCCCCAATAAAAACCCGAGAGAGTATAAGGAGGTGACAGAATCCTCCAAGAACTGAGCTGCCATGTCATGGCTCGGAGATTATTGTAAAGAATATTAAAATAACTTGGCAAATCTTGTAATTGGTGGTAAAAGACACTTGATTAGTTTGAATGACAAAGCTATGTCCAGAACAAATAGAAGCTAGATTCCCCATTGTGATCACTATGTCCTCCTTTTCATTACCAGTTCTGTTACACAAAACAGCAAGCAAAAACTTCCACTCTGTGCTGAAAACGGAACTGCAGACACCTCGCTAGCAGGAGGCATCATGCAGCCACTCTAGCCTTGCTTACCATCTGTCGAGCATCCACTGGTGCCATCACTGGAACAATAACGCATTTCAATCCTTTGCCTTCCCACTTCCAGCAAATTTGGGTCAGGCAAGCGCGCTTTACAGGTGTATCGGAAACGTTGTTCATAGTGGCCACCGTTGTCTGAAATATTGACTGGGGTCCAAGGCGTCCAAGGAGTTGTCTTTTTTAACTCTGGACAGGCATTGGTGTTACAAGGCTGATATTCCTGAAAGAAAATGGTCATAATGAATATAATCATAAAATATAACTTTTTTAAAAAAAACACAAACCCTCAAAACAGTCAAAAAGCCAATAAAAAAGCCTCTGATATTTTTTCCAGCATTTCCAATAGCAGCGATCATCAATAAACTTTTAACTGCAATCTCAAACTGAAAGTGGGTTTTTTCTCCTTCTAGGCTCTGAAAGTGTTTTTTTCTGCTTCTTCACACTGCTAAAAGCAACAATATACCAGTACAAATTAGATCTATTACATCCATAAAAACAGTAAGCCGAACACTGTAAGTACCATGATAAAGCGCATCCTTTATAAATTAATAGCCCCAAATAAGGTGTAGCTAAATATGTTAAAGCTTTTAATTAAGAGGAATTCTGATAAACTGCAAGTACAAGACACAAACCAGCAAATAATTCCTTGGTAAAATCTAATGGCATATGCATAAGCAAACCACTGTCCATTTTGTATATTGCTTATGTATTACAAGGGGACAATGGACAAAAGATGTTTTCTGTTACAAAATCTGGCTCCCTGAGGTGCATGTTACCCATAGCTCCAGCATTGCTAAACCTATCATCAGAAGCAAATTCCCTGTGGACTGATATGCACCAAACCCAACAGACCACATCTAAGAAACAAACGCAGAATTCTGCATATTCTCAAGCCCCACAATATATGTTTTCTGACAAATATCATCAAGATCTGTAGGTCCTGCCCGTTCATTTCCCAGAGCACAATACGCTTCATCTGATGCAACTGCTTTGTAAACTATATGGATGAAATTAAACAACCATGAAATATCAGAATAAATTCACACTGACAAATTATTAAAGAGAAGAAGAAATAGGCATCAATGGGACAATTTTTAAATGATCTCTCTACCTATGACCTCTTAGAGAGATACTCAGAAGAGGGTACCTTCTGAAAAGGAGACTACTAAGTAAGTTTGTAATTCCACTAAATACTACAAAATACGGACACAATAGAAATAATGGTTTTATCACATAGTACAACCTCCGACTTCCATAATCCCTACCCCAGCTGATACCATGTTCCAACAAGCAATAGATTACCTGCTTCTCTCTCTCCCATGGTGATAACAGCCTTTTTATCTCAGACTTTCCTCAGTCCACTACCTCTTCGCCCAGATGGCCTAACTTACTAACATACCCAATTAGACTGAGAGAAATTGATCTCAACCTATATTTTGGTTTAAAGGCTGTGTTGCTCTTTCAGATCTAAAACAGGCTTTTTTGTTTGAAAGCTTTTCTAATTGTTCCATCTATTAGAGTTGGAAAAAAAATTATTCCCCAGAAACCTCTGCCCCGGAGAACCCAGTGCTGTGTTCAGGACTCTCCTGTTCTGAGGCCAGGTGGACTTGTGACAAACTTCCTGGGTTCACAGTTTTGTGGTACTTCAGGCAAGAAAGAGCTCTTAGCCCAAAGACTTCAGCTGGACTACTCCTGTTCACTCCTCAAGGCTGTGCAAAGCCCTTCCCACCTTAAAACCTGCTGATCACTACAATGATGACCTCATGAGTCATACTCAGGGACCACCTATGAAAGAGGGCTGGATCAGTCCTTCCATGATCAGAGTTTCAGCCTTGACTGGTTTCTGGATCACAAGACAGCAAAGAACAAGGAAACTATCTGTCCTGTGTACAGCAGGGGAAGTAATTTCTTCCTGACTCCTCTAGGCAACTGTTTGAATCATGTACATTTTATTTAGACTGGCGACAGAACATGTACGACTGTTCTCCTCACAGCACATGAACTGTAAAACAGAAATCATAAAATTAACAGCCAGAACCACCCCGCTTGCTATCCCAACTGGCTACTCACCTCCAACGTACAGTCTCCTTTAGTGGC
The DNA here is from genome assembly GCA_008921705.1 of Burhinus oedicnemus. Lineage (NCBI taxonomy): Eukaryota > Metazoa > Chordata > Aves > Charadriiformes > Burhinidae > Burhinus > Burhinus oedicnemus. Next base: position 2,295,236 of record VFFE01007197.1, read on the forward strand.
TGGATTACAGTGCATCTTTTAGCAAGAGCACTCTGTCTTTCCCTCTTTTTTTTTTTTTTTGAAGATGTCTAGCACTGATGAGTCTATCACCTCCCTGCATCAGCTGTTCCACTATTTAGTAATCCTCAAAGCCAACAAATTGCAAGTTAATTCAAGGCTGCATTTTCCTCTTAATTTAATTTTCCAGTCACTGAATTTTGCTGCGCCTTTATCTATGATACTGAAAGTGTTCCTTGTCCCATACCTACAAATTTTTCATGCCCAAGTAATCCATACATAATGATAAACTAAGCTGAACTTCTTAAAGCTACATAGGATTTAAAATCTGATCTCCAGGTCCTGTGCATCCCTATGTCTTCCTTTTGTCCTATTTCCTTATTTTCCTTAAAACTGGACACTAAAATTTGACTTGCCACTTTAGAAGCGGTCATCAATACAGCATGCAGAGGCAATCATGACCCTGTACCACTTGACAGTCTGACTTTAATACATACTTTATTACATTAGTGCTTTTTCCTTCCACAACATTGCACAAAGAGCTTAAGTGGACCCAACTGTCTTTGATAACCTGTCCTTCTCTAAATCACAGCTTTATAACTACATATAGTTTTCCTATCCCACACAAGAGGCTGGTGTTTGGCAATATTAAAATATGTTTTATTAGCTGCTTCTGCAATTATCTAGCATATTATTTACTACCTCAACAATCTCTGTCATGGTCAAGCTTTACTGAAGATGTCTTATATCACTGTCTAGACTGCTGATAAAAATGTTAAGTGCTATTGACCCAAGAACTGATTCCAGGCAGATCCTGCTAGACACATCCCAGTCATCTATATCTGTCCGTTAACACCACATTTTTCAATTTGTCAGTGTGCCAGCTTTTAAGTCATTTAACATTTGCCATATATTTCAGTTTTCCAAATCAAAGTATTCTCTGCTGCAAAAGCAAATGTCTTGGAAAAATTTGATGACAGTCGGGGAGAAGTGCTGTATCACTTTCAAACATCTTGAAACACAAGCTCTTTTCTAGTAGCATATAAGCAGGAATAATTCAATCAGTATAGCAGCTACTACAATGTTTGTTTCAATACAGTCATAATGGCCTAAAAGTTTCAGTTCCTCATTTGCTGTTATTTTTTGTATTGATATTTTTCAATCAAAAATAAAAGCTGCTAGAAATGGGAGGTCTTTATGGGATATGGCGTAGACAGGTGAGGGTCATGAAAAGCTGAATATGTGAGATACGTAATGAACTCTTTGTCAAATAAAAATAAGCAATACAGGAAGAAGCTAATTTAGTGGCAACGTATTGAATGCTGCTTTGCTAACAGACATCTGAGATGAACAGGTCAGCTCCCTTGTTTCTAGAAAGACAGACTCAGTAATCAGTGTGCTTCGCGATGTGTAGTCCCTTCACACATCCTAGGAGAAGGTATACTTATATGATGTTACATAAGCCAGAAAAGAAAGATGTTCCTTAAGAGTATCTGTAGAGAACATTTGTTAGTTTTTCCTTTCTTCTGGCTTGGTGCATAGCTTATAAGAAAGTTTGTCTGCTGTCATGCTTGTCTGTTCAACCACTGGATAACACCTATGAAAGGCTCAGAATGGCAGGGGAAACAAAAGTACATGTATATTACCCAGAATATATTTATAACAGTAAATAATCTCTCTTTGAGAAAATTCAGAGGAATATTCTAACAATGGATGACTCCATGAAGTTCTGGCACTAATAATGACCTGGCAGAGCCTGCTGGTTTCTCTCACAGTGAGTGCTTCACTCCCCTACCAACTACCGCGTCTGCCACAGAGGAATCAAAAATCACATCATTCTTGATGAAAACATTGATGTGATCTGACACTACAAAATTCCAGTATAAGCAGAACAATGATCTTGCTCTGAGTGGTCTCAGATTTGGAAGTAAGTAAAGAAGGGGTAAGAAAAGGCATAATTCAGATCACACGGGTATATTTAGTGCTGCTAGCATGAAGACATAGTCTGATTGCAAGGATTTGTCAGGGACTGAGGATATGGAAACTGCTATCTCTGCTTGCATTATCCTCCTCTTCTCACCTTGTCCAACGCTTGAATAATTTACTCAAGTGAGATTTCAGAAATATGGCCCTCTCCAAAGCCATTCGACCAGCTAGAGTAATGGATACAATAATAAAGCAACCACATAGCGGAATAAAAGTCTGAGATGAAACACTGAGGCCTCACGCCAGCAAAACAGTCGTGAAAAAGAACTAGAAAAGCAGTGAAGCATTCTGCTTCAACAGGGCTGTTGAGAAGAACTGAGATGCTGGCTGCCAAACTCCACCTCATGAGCTCCATGTGGACTGAAGGAAGAGATGAGGTCAAGCCCTCTTAGGAGAGGTCTCTAGATACTCACAGAGGAAAACTTCAGGGGCTCATATGATGGGTTTAAGTTCTTAGCGGACACTTGTGGACTCAGAGCAATAATTATTTGAGGCCATTTGTAGACTCCAAAAATACCATTGCAATAGTTCAAACTTTAATACATTTTCATAGTTCTCTTTGCAAGTTGTCCTAAAACTTGTGGCCTAATTCACCATATTGTTGCTTTTAGTTTAGAGTGGATTTAGTCAGTTGAGATTGTTAAATTTATGCCTGGCTATGCCTGGCAAAGATGCAATAAGACCCTTAAAGACTAAATTTCAGGGGAAAGCTCAACTGTTAGTTGGGATTTTTACACAAAATACACAAACAAATACATACATCACAAAAGACATGTCTATGAAAATGATAAATTAAAATAAAAATTATCATGAAGCATACTGGTGGTAATATGAGAAAAGGCATTATAAATTAAAAACATAATCCGCAATAATAGAACATAAACATTGATTATGCTATTAACCAGCTACCTTGCTTCTGTCTTTAAACAGTGTTTTCTAATATTTGTGTTTAATGGAAAAAAATATCGTTATGTTTTGTACCAAGATGTATTTAGAATTATTTGGTTGTATTATTTTAGAAAAGGACAACTAAAATGTTATTTCCAAAACATCTTACTTCAAACTGGAGAATACTGTTGCTAAATAATGTAGAACAAAATTCTACTGTTTTCTCATGGAGGACATGGAACAGACTAATTTTTTTTGCCTCTGCATAGCCACATTAGTCAAATTCCTGAAAATGTTGAGAATCTCTGAGAATTCTAGTCCTAGTTTAAGTTTGATTTTAATTAAACAAACAGCATGATAGTCTGATACTTCCTTAGGAAATTAGGCTAAAATCTTACCTACATTTGAACTGCAATTTTTTATAAGAAACAGACTTCAGACAGAGAGTTCTATTCCTATTTATATTGTATGCTTATATTATGGAGTGATCTCTCCTAGCAAATTCCTGTTTCTTTGATGTATATAGTATGTCTATGTTGAATGCGCTTCTTTTGTTCTCAACTGTGTTTTTCTTTCTCATCTGTTAGGCAGCTAAATCAACATTAACAGTCCATTTAAATATTTTCAGGCCAACAGTTATCTTTTATGATTTGCTTTTAATATATTGTATTAGTTCTTGAATACTCTTTTGAAATTACCAACTAGTCCATTGGTTAAAAAATTCTTATAAATTTTTGCTTTTTGTTCCATTGTGCTAAAGTTCAGTTTGTCTGGCCCAAAATATTTCTTTAATTTTTCAGATATTAAGACACCAATAGAAAAGAATGTTGCTGATTCATAAATTGAATGGTGCAGTATGTCACCTGGGCAAGACACGGCTGTAAGACATAAGAACCTGAGTCTCTCAGGCATCTCCTAAGCTTTGTCACAGCAATATGTAGTTAAAGGAAAGGATAGCTCTCACATGCAATCAAAACAAAAGCCAAAATGAATGTAACAGTGTTATAAAACTTGAGAGGAAAAACAGTTCCCATTTATAGGAGGCCTTGTTTACACATCAAAACACTTTTCCTGAAGGACTAATATACCCTCTCCCTCTCCAAGTGCCAAAAGATAGATAATATTCATCCTGCAGTGGTTGAAAAACACATTCAGGAAAATCACTAACAGAACTTGAAAATATAAGTGGTTCATGTATTTTCATTACAGAAATGTAAAGTCTTACCCATTTAGAAAAGCATTTTTAAACTAAAACAAACAAAAGACAAGTAAGTCCCTGATCATGTTTCTATTTCCACAGTTTAAAAAGCCAGGTTCTTCAACCAAATACCGTTAGATATACCTGACTTTATTGTCGTTTTTCTATTACAATACTATTTCAAAAGCATGACCTGAAACAACACCCAAACCTAATTAAGTCCAAGTCATTAAGCCAAACATCTTCTACAATGTGAATTTCACAGCTATACTTAAAAACAAACCCCAAAAATATTTCTAAGATCTGTATTGTATTTTAATCATGCAAAGGCACATCTATATCCCAGTTTATAGGCAGTATTTTAGCTTCAGTTGACATCACTGGGAGTAGTTCTATTGATTTCAGTGGAACCAGGACTTCAGAGACTATTGCTGAGTGCAGATGCAATCCTGTAGTGCAGTAAAGTAAGAGTAGGTAGGTTGTGTTCGTAATAGGTTTTTAAAAGTATTTTGACAGACAGAGGGAGAAAAATCATTTTACCCTACGCAAAAGCAATAGGTTTCTTCTGAAGTGAATGGATTTCTTTTTTGGCTGCAAATACTGACTGAGCACAACCTTTTGTTATAATTTTGTGTATTTTAAACAAAAGAATTGAAAAAACTTCCACTGATAACTTAAAAGGAATTAAAGGCTGCATTTGGAACTATTTTCCCTGGAGGACTTCAGGGCCTGTTGGGCAGGTCGTCGACTGGGACATGCAACATCATTCATTTTATTTAGAAAAGGAAAGCTCCTACTTTCAACATCTCTTCATAAAACCACTAAATTTTGGAGTGAAGAAAGCCACCACTTTCCTCTTACTTTTTCTCTACCAGCCATTTGTGTAACTCTGCTCACGAGTTACATTTTATGTCAAACTAGTCAAACTTTTGTGAAGAAAATTGTTAAAAAAATTAAATCACTTAATTGTGAGTAGCTTAACTGAATATCTCAAAGACACAGGGAGGAGGAAGACCACCTTCAGCTCCACTTCAGCAAGCACGCTCAGATCACGAAAAGGTTGATCTAGTCCTCTTTCACAGGTGGTCACCATTGTAGTGATCAGCAGGTTTTAAGGTGGGAAGGGCTTTGCACAGCCTTGAGGAGTGAACAGGAGTAGTCCAGCTGAAGTCTTTGGGTTAAGAGCTCTTTCTTGCCTGAAGTACCACAAAACTGTGAACCAAGGAAGTTTGTCACAAGTTCACCTGGCCTCAGAACAGGAGAGTCTTGAACACAGCACTGGGTTCTCCAGTGTCTCACTGTGTTAGTGGGGCAGAGGTTCCTGGGGAATAATTTTTTTTCCAACTCTAATAGATGGAACAATAAATTCCACAATGTATGAGGTTGCATTGAGAAAGTGCAGTTTTTATTCTTAAGTACTGCTTCTCAGATGCTCACATTCACATTGGCAGCTGAGAACCACTTAGAGTCAAAAACATTTATTTCATATGCATGACAATTCCTAATTCCTAATAGTGTAATAGTTCATTTTAAAATATGATATTTGGAACTGAATCATATTCAAAGTGAAACTAGAAGTGTCTAGGGAAGAAAAAGCTTCTTTAGTCTATACAGAAAGGCATAGTAGTTAATTTAGATTCTTCCAAACCTAATCCATTTATGGACCTGCATTACAATTAACAACTCTACTCAAATGCACCTAGCAAATGAAATTGTTAGGTGATACAAAACAGGACAAATTTGTCAAGATTTGTAAACTATTTTTTTTTTTTAAAAAGAAACAACTGAATACATCAAGAACTTATATGTATTTTTGCACACTGCTTGTAGAGAAATGAAAAGTAGTAAAACCACAGCAAGTCCACAGCAGCAAGTCTGCCTGCTGACAGCATAATTTGTACCAATCCTCCAAGCGTCACTGGTGTGATCCCAGTGCTACTACTAGAGAGGCCCACTTCTGTACCCCTTGTACAGAGCAGCAAATTAACACAGTGCCGTTACTCGAATCTCCACACCCATTTAACACTTGCATGGTCAGACGATGAGCTTCCTGGAGGAGAAATGATTTTGCACTGCCTCTTTGCAGGCCTTTGTATAATGGCATCCTGGTTCATCATTAAAGCTTTCAGGCAGCAGGACAACAACAGTAATGCTACAACTATAACACTTTGGAGGCTCGCTTCCTGCTACGCTAGGCAGCAGATTTTCAATTCGATAGTTTTAAACCCCTTAGTGAATTGCAAGTCAAGACCAGGGGACTGCAACCATGCCGTCCTTCCCAGATTGCTAAGGCAGGAATGGGACCCAAGCTATAGTCACTATGGGAACTTGAACTCTAAAATGGCAAAACCCGCCCCATTCTCAGTGCTTGTACATTCTTAATACTGGAGAACATCTCAAATTCAGTCAAAGAACTGACTAGTGGAATTTATGGTTAGTTTTCAAACTAAGAATGAAGTACACAAAATGTAATGTGTTTCAGTGAAACGGATCTGAATTTTGGTTACAGATGTCTCGTCTAGTACTTGCCTACATGTCCAATAACACCGAATTCAGAATTCAGTGTCTTGAATAGGCTGCATATTTGTTTTTACTGGACACTCACCTTACTTTCACAGACATGTTTCAAATCCACAAAGGGAATTAATATTCAGTCTTGTCAACAAGTTCCTTTTTGAATATGGACTTACTTTGAATTCTAGGCTTCTCTTACTAAGTTAACCACAGATTTTCTTTTGATGAACAACACCTTCTACATTTTGTGCACAATGACATAAGCCTCCTGTAGCTTACTGAGTTCCTTTCACTTTTGGCGCACTGAAGATACTGAATGCATTGTTAACAGTTAGGAAACAAGCAATATCCCTAAAAATGCATTGGCCTAAACAGAAAATTCTTCCGCTCATTCCTCTTTTGCTTTTACTCTACCCATGGTCTACGAAACATCTCACAAAATGGACGAGCTGTGCAACATGCTCTAAAGGATCACATATTCAGCTACACGCAAGAACACAGCAAACAGGTTTCCCCAAACTTAGGAGTTTTTTAGGTAAAAAGTTTTACTTTTGTGCAATTACATGCTCTGGTTTTGTATGCAGCTTTATGATCTGGCACAGCATTAACATGCCTCCTGTTCTAGCAGCTCCACTGTGGGGTGGGAACTTCCAGAAGGGGGGAGATGAGAAGCTGGAGACATCACCACTTGAACCTGCTAAAATTTGGTAAGCCCAGCGGTGCCTGTCAAAGGACTAAGGATTCAGTTAGCAATACTGACTCAAAAGTTATTTCATTTAAGGAGGTGCTTATACTGCCACATAATGAAGGCCTCAACTGCAGTAGGAAAGACATGACCTCCAAATCTGATCAACAACACGGCAAGCAGATGGTGAAATGTAAATATCATTAAAGGTAAATGATGTGTTACTTGTACATGAATCAAAATGAATCTATGAATCTTTTCAGCATTTAAATCAGCATTTAAAATTAGTGTGTAAACATCAGCTTTGAAAACTATATTTATACATTTAGTTATAAAGAGGGGAAATTCAAATTCATCTTTAAAATGAAGAATGTACTAGCTGCAATTTGAAAAGATCAGGGAAAAAAAAATGTAGTTTCCTGTGAGCTGCGATTTTGCTTACCTGATCACTCAGTACTTCAGAAGTGGGGAAAAAGGGTTGTTCAAAATTCCATTTTGGGGGGTACGGTCAGCTGACTGGAAGCAATTGAGTTGCTGCAGCTTAGAGAGTTACCACTCAGCTGGGCCATGCTAACAATCTGTGCATGTAGCTTTGTTCATTACAAATGCAAATGCAAGTGGAAAAGAAGGCAGATTAAGTCAGACGGATAAGGGGCGATTTACTTTGCTGTAATAACTCAATTGTTTGCAATTAGCTTCACATACTCTTACTGAGAAGCTTAAAGTTTTTCATGTAGGCCTTATAATTCCTGACAAAAATCTTTTAAATTGCTGAAATAGTTATTATTAACTTAAAATGTACTTTTTTAAATTGCTGGAAATCACGGCTATTCAAGTATTTACTATCTAAGAGTAAGAATGTTAGAAGATAATCCAATAGTCAAAAAGGCATGAAAAGGCTGTCAACTCATCAATTTTAGAGACTGCAGCTTTTTAATGACTTCAAATCTGTTATGACACATAAATTACCTTCACTTCTATTCTGCAGCGTAGGTTTTCCTTCATGCAGGCTTCTAGAAAGACAGTGAGAGCTATATTGTTGTTGTAAAAGGAGATCCTCAACAACACATTTTTAAACATCAAACGTGGAAGCAAATCTGGGACTTCAGTTTTCATTGGCAACACTAGAATTACTTGGCTACTTTGTGACCTGGAAAGAATTTGATCCTTAGATTCCTGATTCTTAGATTCACCCATTGCTAGCGATAAAGACTGTCAATGTGCCTTTTCCTAACTTAGCAATGAGAGAAATCTGCAAACAAGTTTCAGTTGGTTTTGCCTGCCACCGTGTATCACTAACACCACAGGTTGCTAAAACAATGTGTAATTGTGAGACAAGAAGAGGAGAAGAAAGTAAGAGCTGCACAGCCTGTAATCTTGGGGATAAGCAAGCAGGGTGGTACTCCTATGGAGAGAAATGGCTCATTTCTTTCACAAGGCAGTTTCAAATTAAGCACAGTGGTAGAGTAGTCCTGGAAATTTACATACTGAGGACACATTTACTTCGATAATACTTTGACCTGGAAAATCAACTGTGCGAAAAGCCAGCCAACAAGTAATGCAGAAAAATAAAACAGTTATTCCTATTTTATATCCAGCCATAGTGCACACTTTCAGACTCTTATTCATTTACCCATAGTTATTTATTGTATCATCAGTGCAGCCTTATATTAAAATTAATCCTTTTATCAGCCTATAGATCGTCATTAATCTTATCTTCTACAATTACACAATCTCTTTCAGCTGAATTTTCACATTTTAAGCCCAAAATCTGAGGGCAAAAATGCAACTACTCATCAGCAGCACATCAAAACAGGCCTGAGAGTATGAAATTATTAACTGCTTGTGAAGTCATTTAGACAACAAGCACTCAATTGCAGCTTGTCTTGCTGTTTTGCGGTTTTTTTCCCCTTTTAATTATAAATTGTTTTACACAAAAATTGAAGCAAAATTTGAGAAAGCTAATGCTGGAAAGAGCTGAAGTTCAGTTTTTCTCTGAAAATCAGATTATTTTAATATTCTTCCTGTATTTTTCATTCCAAAGAATGACTTAAATGATATACAAACCACTGGGGGAAAAAAATCCTATAATGTCACCACTCCTGAGATGACACTCTAAATGTTAGAGCAGCTGCTAAACAACAAATGCGTAAGTGATGGAAATGGTCCAAACTGAATAGATGTGGAGCCATGAACTTTATGCAGAGTTGCCAATCCAAACCCAGGAGCTGCAGTGAAAAGCAGAACTGCTTGTTGAAATGGATTAAACTGTGGAAGTACTTAAATGCATTGAAAATAGATTTAGCCACACAAATGAGAGACAGTCAAAGATTTTGATCACCTGTACCTTCTGATTAGGTAACAGAAAAGGTATGCTCTGCATTTCTGAAAATGAAGCCGCTTAGTAGGGGATCTGAGTATGGATTTGGAAGCCCAATGAAGGTGGCAAAATACGGCTGCCAGAGATCTCTCCAGCACAAGATGGATTGCTGTCATCTCCAAAAATTCCAAGTATTAGAAAGCACCAATTAACTACTAGGAGGGAAGTCAAGAATGGTAAGTTAATGTGTATATGAACATCCATGTCTTCCTAGCTCAAAGGCCACGCTAGTCTTCTGTAAATGAGTGGAAGGGGAAAACCAAACACAACCCCCATCCCCCAGATTCCTTTCAAGCAAAATTTTTCTCTTTCTAGATGTCAAGAGAGTAGACAACGCCTGTGGAAAATGTGTATAGCAGTTAGGTTAAAAAAAATAATTATGCTATAAACCTCTTTTTCAGCTCTTGACCCAGGCACACTGAAGCGAACAGTAGTATTCAGTATTCAGTAGAACTGAAAACGCACTTAAGCACAGTTTAATACTTTATCACACCACAAACACCTGCCTTTCCCCAGGGCAGAAGTTACAGCAGAGCCGACAGACGTGAACGTGTGCCCACCTCAATCACTGCTGCTACAGTTGAATGTATAAACACAAAACCATCTTCAGTTACAGCTTGTAATCACTTGGACAAGGGAGCACAGCAACCGAGATGCTGACACGTTTGCTTCTGCCAACTCCACTATGGGAAAGTATGACCTCTAGCAAAGGAGGACAGCTGAGCTGTGAGCTGGTTAAACCGCTGTAGCAAGGGTCAGTGTAACTTATGTCAGAGCCCCTGGCTATGTGGGCAAAAAACCCACAAAAAATAAAAAGGCAATCCAAATAATAGCATAAAATTTTACAGGTTGACCGGCTCAAAAGCAGAAACACAGAAACAGACACATGAAAAATATGTCTCTAGTTGTGACAGTAAATGTAAGTTCAGATTACCTTCAAAGTTTCACAGGTTTGTGCTTAACATGTTCAGTAAGTGAAACCGCACGGGTGCATATACAATTGTATATCATTTTCTCATGAGTGGATATCAACTTCTCAAAGCTTGTACCCTTAATATGGGATTCAATTGCCCAAATACAGGCATTTTGAATGCTGTGGGTTATCTCAGCTAGCTTCCAAACTGCTCTAAAAGCACGCAGGTCTCTCACATGGCCTCTGACGTATCTTCCACTTTCACGCAGAAGTTCCAGATTCCCTATGGCTTCTCAAAAAGCAACACGTGTCTCTGTTTAGGCAGATGTGAATCCTGCCCTTGCATACACCAGTGGAGCCTGACATTTTTCAGAATCATGTCAGAACTGAATCTCCTGTTGATTTAAATAACTGTTTCACATTTTCCATTTAATTTGCAGCAATCTAAAAACTCCCTATAAATCAATTTCTCTCACACAACACTCTTCATTTTTTGCTTTTTTAATATTGTTGGGTTTATATAAAGTTTATTTACAAAGGGTTTAATTTGTCTATGTTGTATTTTTGGAACTCTGCAGTTGCAAATAAAACACTTTTTTTAATCTCCAGCCAATTCCTGGTAAGACAGATGTTTCTGGGGAAAAAAAAAAAAAAAAGTGCTAATTGGTTGCTGGCTTCATATTATGCTCTATTTCCAGTATGAGGAAGAAAAAGGAAAGAATAGCTGTGTGCTTTCTTTGCATGTGTCCCCAAACATGAGCTGTTCTGTAGCTGGCATGACCCTGGCATAAATCAGATCAGGTTTTAATTGACAATAGCCTGTGTGTTTCAGCTCAGAACTGCTGAAGCCCGTGCTCTGCTGCTCTGGGGAAATTCCTTAGGAAAGGATTAAAGCCCTTTTATTTTACACCTTGTTTGAAGTCTCAGCTAAAAGGCTAAGCGCTATATAGGGGAAAGGTGGCATTGCTAAAGACATTTAAGCTGGAAGGTTAATGAAGAAAACAAAAGGAGAAAGCAATTACAGACTGTACAAAAATAGGAAAGAAAATACTGTGGCAATGAAAATAAACTGACCAGGAACAGAGTATGGCTCCCTGGTAAAATTAAATCAAAGCATGTTTCAAATGGAGCATTTAATAAGTTTCAACAAGTTGAATGTATAACAATATCTTTCCTTAACACAATACTCATGAGACCTCTTAAAGAAGAACTTTACTACTTAATGCACACACAGGATCCTTAGCTTCTCTTTATACTCAGCTACCCTCATCTCAGTCTTGTCCCAAATCAATTTTCTGCATGTCAGCTTTGCTCCACTTCTCAGCATAAAATTCATGTAACCTCATTTATGAGAGGAAGAAAAAAAGACGAGCAAGGATTGATTTACACTGCAGTGATCAAATTGGGCAGGAAAAAAAAAAGTCAGTGAATATGTCATCTACCAAAAATCTTCTTTTCAACAAACTAGAAAAAGGACATAAATAGCTACAAGTTATGATAGTTGAGTTACATGCTAGAGATGGGAAAATTTAACAGTGGTCCGTGCCTTCAGGATGCTGAAGCTGCAGACTGCCACTGGGTAGTAGTGTTGTGTTTGCTTATCAAAGCAATACGTAAAACCACATTAAATTATTGGAAAAGCAAGGGCTGGGTAATGCACAATGTCTATTTCAGACACTCCTAACAACGTGGAGAGGACATACTGCCAGTAACTGCATAAACACGACTGGAATACACAAGTCAAACTCACAGGACTGAATTTTAGCTGAAGGTCAGGATGGGTGCCCTGAACTTACACCGTAGGCTTTGTAATATAGGCTTAGTTTTGACAGCTCAGTAAGCATTCCATCAGCTCTTTGGCATTTTCACGCCAATGACACTGGTAAATGGAAAATAAAAGTGTTAGCTATAGACTGCAAATTGCTTTTTATAGGAAACTAATAATAAGTATTTTGTATTCACATTTTGCTTTTAAATTCAAAATGTCTGATCATTTATAAAGAGTTCTGGCTTATCAAACAAAACTCTGAAGGCAAGTTTTCTGAGCACTACACTATTGGAGCTGGCCAATTTAAGAGTCTTGTCCTACAGGATGATTAGGCAGTTACAGAAGCTCACAGAAGGAGTTCTATTTGGGGAAGGCAAGGCAGAGCTGAAAAGGCAGCTCAAAGTTGCACATATAGAAAGGGAAAATGACAGCAAACGATTTTTGTGTTGTTTCCCCTCCCTTGTATAAGCCAGTAAGACATCCTTTTGTCTTTCCACCGATCTAAGACAGATAGAGAAACTTGTCACCAAAATACAGAAATTCTGGGGAAAAGAAGTCTTTCTTCTAGATTCCCAGAAACAAGGCGACACCAGTAAGAGCAGTAAAGGCAGAATATGGTCCAGAATGAGTAGGACAGGCAGTCTGCTTTGTTTTTAATTTTTCCTTAAAAATCCTAAGAAAAGAATCCTTAAAGGAAAAAAAAAATTAAAAAAATAAAAGCAATGAAGATAATAATTAGAAGATAATGACACTGACCTGAGTTTGCATACCCATAGACAGATGTTAACATGACTACACAAAATAAAAGCAGCAACAGCTAAAGAAATTTCACTGATAAGAAAATGCAGGTGTTTGGCAAGAATTTGGGGATGAAAGTGTAAGCAGTCAACAGGATCCCAAGGGAGAGGGAATAACAAAGATGATAGAATGTAATTTTCAATAATCTTTGCTTTGCGAATAAAATTCTCACAAAGCCTTAAAAGGAAGGCTCAAATGTGGTTTTTTTTAATGCCGACTAATTCACCTATTCATACTGCTGCAGTTTTAAAAAAGCACAAGGAATGGTATATCTTTTATCTTTTAGTTTTGTAATTCAAAAACGTGTATAATGTGGGACTTAGTTTTGGTCACAGGCTCTAGCACATGTTAAGATGGTGGCTTCTCAGCAAGGTGTAGGTGTTTTAGTAAATATTTTAGTAGCAGTGATGAGCTATAGAAGATGAGAACATGCTGTGCAGTTACTTCTTGGTTTATAAAAGCAATCACTCTGCAGACACCGAAAGATATATACACTCTCTGTGTTAATGGATCCCAATACTATATGAAACCTAAGAGATCCAACCCAAGTATGTGTGTGCCAGTAGAGAGGTATGAGAGAAATGCCTAAAAGGATTCCAGGAAGGAGAGACTACAGATTTGTTTAAGGTGTAGAAAATCATGCATCATTACCCTGGTTTCTTACTCTTATGATCAAGTATTGCTTAGATGAATTGTTTCAATACATGCTATTTTGGAATCGAACTTTGTTTTCTTTTGCTTTTTTTTTTTTACTCTTCATACAAGCAAAAGAATATTTTTCTGTTTTGCCACCTAAGATTGCATCGCTGTCTCTTCATGTTTGGACAGGTCTGTGAGAAGTCACAACTTTGAAGCTATTGTTCCTTGAACTGTAGCTGATGTAGCCAAAACATTTCTAAAATTATGGAAGTGCTTTTTTAAACTCCATGACAAAGGAAAAAAGTTAATGTGATCACCCTGCGGGATAACAAAGAAAGTCTCTGATACTACAAAATGGAAAGTTAACTACTTGTTCCCTTTGGAAGAACATGTGTCAGATTCATGAGGGTAACTTTTTGGTTTTTAAACAAGGACTCTGGAAAGAAACAGTCCAAGGTGGCATGGCTTTATCCTGCTCAGAGGCGAACAGACACTTCATTTCATACGTGGGAATGTTCCAAAGAGCGTTTAGCTAACACTTGAACACAGGATCTATAATCATATGGCTGCTCACATGTCTCAAAGACATACAACATTACAGAAAATGCAAATTACTCTCTACAGGATTCAGTGACATTAAACCTCAAAAAAATGTAAATCATTCAGTATTTCAAGTCAAATGAGAATAACATCCTCAAATACTTTACATCACTGTCATTCCTTCCATCAGTTTAGCCTCAGAGAACAATTCTTAACATTGGAGGAAGCTGAGATACAGGAAACACATCTCGTGCTATAACAGTACTAGATGTGATTATTACTCACATCCTAAAGTTGTGTTTTATCTGAAAAGGCCCCCTGCTCCTTTTCTTCTTACTGATAGCAGAAAGGACAAGTGGGTGCACAGATTGTATGCATTTCTAAAAAAACAAAGCAATTCCTTTCCAGGAGGTCACATGGATTTACATGAATGCCAAATTCAGATTTCTTTGAGACTCTTTTAATGACATCTCACGTGTCTCTTTTATACACTGAAGACTATTAATTTTAAAAAAATATTTTAATTTTAGGCACAGGAGTTTAAGAACAGAAATAAGGAGAGCTGTGTGTTTTATGTCTATTTTAATTGAGTTATTAACAGAAGGATCTGGCTTGGAGGGGCTTTTGATCAGAACACCAACGTGTAATGTTAGGATTATGTAGTTTTATCAATACGGTGTACCATCTTATTTCTGGCAAAGGGAGAGCAAATGGGATGCCTGGCATCACAGATGATGAGATATGAATATACAACAGTTGCATTTGATCAAGGGAGTTACCTACTAATCAGCAGTTAAATAAGAATGGTGAGCCTTTCTCTACCAGGACAAAAATCACCAGACATCTTTATTTGCCCATGGGATAAGACTACTAGCCAGTGCTAAGAATGAGAAGCTCACGACATAAGTAATTTATTCCAGTGGATGTGAAGTCTACTGCATAAATCCCAGAAACAAAGAATTTATTTCAAATCAAGGTCGCTATTGCAATCCCTAGCTGAAATGGGATTTCTGAAACGTTGATATGAATACTAAGAGATTAAAATACTGAAAACCCAGTATGTTTTGTTTTCTTTTCATGGGTATGGTAAGTACCATTAAACCTTCTGAGGAGCCCTTCTAGCATTCCAACACGGATGGTCTGTCTGAAGTCTAATCATAACTAAGCCACTAACGTGCTTCCTAGCTTTGTAGCTCAGTAAACAGGGAGTAACTACTGTTTGTAACAGGCCACAGGGGCTGCATTAAGCTAACAAAACAGGCTTCAGGACTTGTTGGGCTTTGCCTGTGCTTGTCTTGGTCTGCCTGAAGATTTGTTTTTGCAGGCAATAGCAATTATCTAATTACCAGATCTCTATTACCTACTTTGTTTTAACTTTTCATTGGCTCTGTATAATTGTGTGATGTAATGTCTACAGTGATATATATTTTGTAACTAATGGGTATTTGTAACATGTAGTTACTGTGGGTAGAATGATCTATTAGACCCCCTTAATAAAACACAGGGCAGAGGATTATCAGAAGCTTTGAAAGAAGAGGCAGAGGACAATACCTAAGGCCCAGGGGCTATAAACATCTCACTGATGGCCAATTACTGGTCATCAAAGGAATGCAACCTCAGGAGCAACGTAAGTCAAGTCATTCTTACGAAGCCTTAGGGATAGCAAAGAGAACAAAGAACAAGCATCCAACATATGTAAAACACATGCTACATAGTAAATTCAGACACAATATGGACTTGCAGACCTATGAATAATAAGCAAGGTGTACAGCCTGTTAGCAAACATAAAAAAGATCCCAACCACATCCTAAAGTGAGAAGAAAGAAACCATCAACATCAATGTCATACTTCTGGCAAAGGACTTGGGATACTGACCAGTTGTTGTACACCCACTCTCAGACTGAAACCATCAACCTTAACACAAACAAAGGGGGGGACTAAAAAGTCTGTGTATTTATGTCAACTGCATGTAATTGAAACAATTTGATTAGGCTGTTGTAACTGTTATGACCATTAAGACTGTAATTAGACTGAGATTAAATTCTTGGCTTTGCCTGAATGGTGTATTTCTTTTTGCATGTAACAGGGTTTTAAGTGTAACAAACTGGTGGGAGTCCAAGCAATCTATTCCCTAACCTGACTGCAACAAATTTTTACACAATTTCTATAGTTACTATAATGATGTTCTAAAAACAGAAAAACAAACAAGCAAATCCTGCTCTATGCGTACTGCTAAGATTTCATGTTAAAAGGTGTTAGTAAAATGGTAAAATTTTTTTTTCAGTACTATTTTACATTGTACAGAATTTTCTGTTCTCTTCTCCATAAATTTTTCAGCTTCCTCTCTCAAGACATAGTATAACAGATGTCTTGTTGCAAAATTAACACTTTCCTCTAACAACTGCTTCTGAACTTTGTTTCTTGATCCTTATATCGATGCTACCTAACACTTGAATTGCTCAGGATATGAGTTCTTCATCAACTGTGAGTAACTTTAAAACTTGCAGCAGAAAGGTGTAAGCCACCATGATGTCCCTCTGGTCTAATATTTACTAGATTGTTGGTTTGGTTTTTCTCTAGGGCTTTTTGTAACCTTTAATCCAGGGACAGAGGGGTTTAACAAAGGAGAAACATCAGACATTGACCTCACTTGCTTGAAAAAAAACGACTTGAAGAATGTCCCTAAGCAAAAACGAAGTTTAAAGCACTTTTTAATGGGCATGTTGTCCTCCTTGATATCCAAATTTGACATTAGCATCAGGAATGCAAGTGCAAGAAGGTATTTTTCATATATATCAAGGTATACATTTTTACTGTTGATCCAGAATTAACTCTCCACTTATGCCATACATCTTTACAGTAACTTCACTTTTTCAGAGTTTTAATTAGAGGGATTCACTCTTTTTGAAGGTGACCAGAGTTACATATTTTTCAAATAAAATGGGAAATATTTCACCAGCACCCTAACATTAATTATGATTAAAAACTTGGAAGGGGAGGGGCGGAGAAGGAAGAGATAAACCATTGCCTCAAATGGGACCTCTCACAACCTATTGTATGGTTAAGGGTATTTTTAAATTTGCATAGGCAATATTAATTCTATTCTTTTCATTAGGAATGCTGGAATGCTTGGGCTTCCAAATTCATAATTTCTTTCATATTTTTTTACAAAATCATGATTCTTTGCTGTTGCTCCAATGAAGTCTTCAGCATTATCAACAACGTTATATTAAACTTATTTACCACCAGTACCTCTGAATTCAGAACTATGAGATTATGTGCAAAAATGTGAAACAAAAGTCCAGACACTGTTGGACAAAAAAAATCTTCAAATCCTACACACTTACATGTCTTGGGTCAAAATATACATGGACAATTAAGTAAATCTATGCTTTTCTTGAAAGCATCCCAGATGCAAGAAATGATATTTATGTTGGGGGAAAAAAAAAAAGAAAAAAGTTAAGCCTGAGGAAAAGTATGAATACTAGTGTGCATAAAAAACCCAAACTGATAACAATATTGTTTAGTTCTCTGTTCCTTGTCTGTTCTCTACAGATGTACTTCTAGTGGCGAGTACCAGGAGCAAAGACATTATTAAGAAATGTAGAGAGACTTAGAATACAGAATGAAGAAATGCAGAGCACTATTTTCAACTTACAGGACAAAAAAACCCTATGGTGCATTTTTCTATTTATGGTTAAGAAAAGACTATAAAGATGATTTTTGCCTTGTGAATTAATCTCTTCACCACAATCTTAAAAGTCTTAAGTCTCCAGAAAAGAGGGAACAAACGTTTAGTTCAGACACAAGGCAGCTTTTGGAAGAACCAAGAGTAAGATTGGTAGGTGACTATTATCCTGACCCCCTGGAAGGCTTTCTCTCTGCAATGAAACTGTCCTCCACATCTAAGCTGTCCCTATTATCATATGACATCAGCAGAGATCTATGAATGTCCTGGCCTCCCCGGTTGTGATTATACTGTAAATACAGTCATCTAATACAGATGATGCAGACAGGACCCTCAAAGGGAAATCTTTTTAGAATGGGGACCTAGGACAATAACAAAGAGAACTACTCTAAAGGATCAAATTTTGTTTCTGAGTATTTGGATACTTTCATAAAGGTCTGGGAATTGTTGTAAGGTAGAGACTGACATTTTAGAATATTTATTTATTTATTTATTTTATTTTTTTCACAGAGCCCCCATTTTCATACCATTTTCCAAAAAGAATCAAAACCAGCCTTCTCATTCATAGCATGCCATTTCTGTGCTGCAGTAAAGAAAAGTGACAGAAAGGAACCTTCATAAGCACCAAGTCAAGAGGAATATTGTAAATCACAAGGTAATGAATGAGCATGAGGCCTGAATCAGGTAGAGCTACTCCCTCATCTGCAGGCAGCCAGCCATCGGCCCTTAGATTGGCAGAGGAGGGAGGGGAAGTTCTGCTCCAACACTTCTCAGTACAAACCAATCCCATTAAAGGCTTAGGCAGTGGTGAGTGAAAAATGGTTTTCCCTTTCTACTTTTTTTTGCTGAAAAGGATAAAATTATTTACCCCATTTGTTATGTTGAGAACACCTCGCATATAATGATTTTTACAAACAAAAAAATGTCCAGGAAGTTAAAAATTTAGGTAGTGGGAAGAAGAGAACAGTAATAGAAGTCCTGGCACAATTCAGATCTAGTTTCCTTAGATCAAGACCTTACTGTGATGATAACCAAGTGGCGAACTATGAAGCTACAGGATGTGCTAGTATAGGTAAAACTGCATTCATCATACACTATCAACCATTTCATTTGCTTCTTCCTCACCAATACATATTCTCCAGATTTATTTGTAATTTTGAAGCCATTTCAAAAATGCTCTGAATTTAAAAAATGTGTTGAGAATTCTTTCATCTAAATCTAGAATATTTTAACATTAATTACACTATTTCAAATCTTCAAATGTGCACTGTTCTGTCCTAGGCACAGTTTTAAGGGTAAGAAAATGGGGACATCATAATTCAGAAAATCAGGAAGATGCTCTTCCAGTACAACAGGCATTACAGTTATTGCTCTTTGGTTCCTGGTCTGAAAATAACAGTATTGTTATTAAACAAGCTATTTAAGGTAAACCTTTATGTTTCCTAATGCTGTCTTTTGTCTAATCTGCCTGTGTAGCCTGGAATACTGCCAATATAATGATTCAAAGTCCTGTTAGGCAATGCTTTCAATTACAGTTGTGACTGTACAGGCCTTACGGTGACTGAGATGCAAATTTTATTGGCAGTAATTCATAGAAGTCATTCATGCTTTGCTGCTTTTGATGAATGAAACAATCCCAAACTGATGCAAAGATTGGTACTAGTCAAAATAAAAGAAATGAGAACAATACTGCGAACTAAGCCACTAACTGAAACAAGTCAAGTCATTCTTTCTCTAAATCACTCCTCTACAACAAAATGGCTTTCAGGAAACCTAGATGAATGTGCATTCTCCAAAGAAAAGCCTGACCCCAGCATGAATTATAATGATGCAGTGAAGTCAAAGCTAAAAAATCCTTTTAAACATTTTGCAATCAGTTTTGTAGCCTTCTCCTTCAGCACCCTTTACCTCGGGCAGCCACCCAGACAAACCTGGATTAAGCTGCTCCCCAGAACACAGGTGTCTGTTGTTCGCTCCCGATATGGCTGTGCTCTTGATTCTCACTAAAAGCTTACAATATGCTCAACCATCATGTACGTCCTGAGCATACACATATCTAAGAAATACGTATTTACAACCCAAAATATGTCACAGATATACCTATAAATATGGATACGTACTTCCTCTAACTTCAACACTAACTGAAAGTTGGACTCCACTGTTACATATTAATTGGGAAGTTTTAGAGATGGCCTTTAAAGGCCTATCTGCTTTTTTGAGGTTAAAAAAAACCAAAAAGTCTTCTGACATAGTACAAACTCTGTAGAGTTAAACCTTCAAGAGTTTTCTGTACCACTTCCTCATTTACCTTTCAAAACTCACATCCAGAAAAGCCCTGAAAACCATACTGCGTTTGTACTGTACACTTAAAAACATACAGACATATGGTTTGTTAACTTTAATTAATGGAATCAAATAAGCATGCATCCATTTATGAAAAGCCTTTCTTTATGAACTTGTATAATCTCTTCACCACTTAAAAAAACCAACAAACAAACCACAGAGCACTTAACATTTTTCCAAGGAAAACGTAGGGAAGGAATCAATTGGAGCAGCTTTGTATTCAAAAATCATCTGTGAAGCATCAAAGTTATGTTTGTTGGCATCTGTGCGCCAGCTGTGGGGTTTGGAGCTTTTTATTTTTTTAATCACGTTCCTTATTCCAATGAGTAAGTACTTGATTTTGTGCATTTACAGAGTTGGAAAGTGAATTTATCAGGGACTGTTCATACTCCCACAGCCTTTAATGGCAGTTCACTAAAAGAACACGGCAACTTTAAAGCTTCACAGGACATCTATTTTACTGGATCTTGTTAAGTGACAATTTTACAGTATTAAAGTAGATTTGAAAAAAAATCCTGATTATACTCATTGAACTGTGTAGAGAGAAAAAGATACCTAAAAAGACAATTAAACCAGCCAACAAACAAAAGCCTCCAGCATCAGACTCAAAGAAATTATCTGATGGCAATGTTAACCAATTATTTGATTGTTGGGAATCCATTTATAAACAAGTCCTTATCTTTATTTAAAAGCAGTTAGAATGACAGAAAGTCTGACTGACTCAGGTGTCCCTGAAATCAAAGGAAGACTAAATGGACTTCAATGCCTTTCAGATGAGGCCCCATTTTAGCAGTGACCATCAAGCACTAAAACCACTTTGTGTGTCAGTTTGTGACTCCGTACGAAGTATAACATAATTTTGAAGAGCTACAGAAACCAAATGGTGTATTTTCTCCATGACTTTCAAAGATCATGGATTCTGAGTCCTCTTGCTTGACTTCTTGTACCACCATAAGCTTATCAGGGTGTGGGGGAGGCGGTGTTGGGGTTTTTAAGTGTAATATAGCTATTGCCCAGTTCGGCAGTTCCAAAAAGGCCCCCACAAGAACGCACCTCTTGCCCCTGACTAAGCAGACTAGGTTCCTGGTCTAGGTGCCCAAGGTTAAGAAATATGAATACAATGACCAAACCAACTGTATTTTGGCCAACTACTTTTTTTCCAGAGAAACATAATTTTCTTTGCTGCTTTCTGCTCTCTTGAGAGGTGACTCCACTCCAGAGAAAAGTCTTAAGGGGCTACTCCCTGACCTCTTCTCTGTAGTACAAATGAACAGAAAAGATAGCTGAGTTCAGTGCAACTATTGATGAAGGGCCTGAATCAGGGACATGAACTAGCAGAATGCTACAGAAGGGAAGCTCATCTTTGGCACTGTATTAGAGGTAGGGAGCAAAAGCTTGCTGGCAATCGAAAAATCTGAGGAAGGGCAAAAAGAAATCAGCAGAACTGAACAGTAGGGAGAGAAAGGTCATTAAAAGTGGGAAGCCACTCTTCAAGAAGCTGAAGTCATGTACAAATGAAAAATGAATGGAAAGAATCATGAAATCTGGCATATTAAATGTAAAAACACAATGAGAGGGGCCAGAAAAGAATTCAAGGAGGAACTCCGAAAGGTATAAAAGCTAAAACTCAATCGTATTTCAAGCACATCAGGGACAGAAACACTGCTAGTCTATAGGCCCATTATATTATGAAGGCATACGTGGGCATTTAGAAATGGCAAGAGCACAGCAGGCTGTGTTAGTTGAAGATGTTATGGAACAAACAGACAAAATGAACAAAAAATGTCAACAAAGAATATAACTAAGGAAACAGAAATAAGTAAACTGGTAGTAGTGGCACACAGCTTCTTGCTTAAAATTACCTTCCTATCTGAGGCCTGGAAGATGATGAATGTGACACCATTTTTAAAAATACTTAGGAAGTTCAGGGGAACTAGAAAACAATGACCATGACATCTGAATTGGGAAAATCAGGGGAAATCATAACAAAGCATGAAATAACTATCAGAGTTTCTGAAGGAGTCAACAAACATTTGGATACAGGAGGTAAGTTGATACAGTTTACTTTGAATTTCACAATGTCTCTCAACGTTTCTTAAGGAAACTTGCAGCCACAAGCTAAGAGAAAAGCTATTATCCTTTTGCAGATAATTAACTGCTTAAAAGATGGGAAATGGAAGAGAGGAATAAATGGTTAGTTTTCACAATGGAAGGTGTCCAATGCAGTCTGTGCTGTGACCTGTGTGATTAAACATATTCAACAGCACCAGAAGTACTGTAGCATCTAAAATGCTGTCTACTTTTAGGTAAACACTCTGAAAGGGGTATTGCAGGGAAAAGGGAAAGGGTAAGTCTATAAATAAGAAAGTGCACACTCTGTATCAAAAGCTGGTACTGCAGGCAGAATGCAGTTCTAAGAACTAAACTCATCAATAACTTTCCCCCAAATAATAACAGATGTCTACCTTGTCAAAGGCAAAAGATTAATAGTCCATTTTCATCTCTATTTGTCTATTTTAGCCAAAACCCTTCTGTGACTTTAGCAAAGATAAATACTTTGTTTTACATCTTGCACTCTCATGATTTAATTTTTTCTTTCTTCTCCACATTTCACTCTACCTGACTCTTTCAACACAGGAAATTCTGCTCATATACATTATTCTTCCTATGAAGTTTAAGGCAACATAAGTTAGTCTTTCTTGACATTTTGGGATTATCATGGAAAGTCAGATTTGACTTTATAGTTGGGTCATCTCATAGTGTTATACTTCTTCAGCTTTACTTAGAAAACTAACTGCTCAATAAAATGCCAATAATTCTGAAAACAAAAAAAAGAAGTGAAAACATTCCCCTAACTAAAGACACCAAAAGAGACTGCATTCTTTACTTTTTTCAAAATTAAATTTATATGGCCCCCAGCAAGGTTTTTGATGGATTAATCCCTATAATCCATCATCTGGTTTTTTTCTTGCATTCTGTGTAATGGATCATTTTTATGCTTCATATCAAATTGCTGATACTAGACTTCAATATATGTCTAATATTCCTTTTAGTCCTCCATTTCAGAAGATTATATGCACTGATATTACTTATTTTTCTAAGTACTTTAAAACCT
Source organism: Burhinus oedicnemus (assembly GCA_008921705.1). Lineage (NCBI taxonomy): Eukaryota > Metazoa > Chordata > Aves > Charadriiformes > Burhinidae > Burhinus > Burhinus oedicnemus. The sequence continues at coordinate 2,318,688 of VFFE01007197.1, forward strand.
CTTTAATAAGATATTCATGCTGCCAAGCTATCTCACATGAATGCTTCAATATGTGACTGGGGATTCTGGATCAGCTTTTCAATAGGGATAGGACACACAAATTAACTATTTTTAATAGACAACTTTGAATTTGCACAGAGGGTTATGTGCTCCTATGTGAAAGCATATAGTATAATTCTAGTTTTGTGAGCAACTGCCTGAAAATTTTTGAAACTTCTGACTGAATCTCTTTTCATGCTTTAAATAGAGTGAACATACTTCATTTCAGATTAAAGCAGGATTATAGGTTTTAGTTTTCTAGGTAGAGTAACAGCCAGATACAGTCGCTGAACTTCTGCTGGCTGATGTCATTCAAGGCTGTGAAAAGACTTAGCTAAGTCAGGCAACACTGAGGATGTGGATCTATTGACTAACTCTCACATTTTTCATAGAGCTCGTGCTGATTGGGATAGGGACAGAACAAACCCAGCTGTGGGAAATGTAATTTTTGCTAGCAAAAGGTACATCCACAGTAGTATGACATTACCAGAACAGTAAATTTGATAGAGCCACGCTATCCAAGCTCCCGCGTTGCAGATCTGAGCCATATACAGTGACCTCACAAGGATCAACATGTAAATGGGCTTTTATAAAGAATGTGGGAATTGGCCACTACCTTCATAAATAACCTTCACGTACTAAAAATGGGATTGCTTGTGAGCAATCACACAGGAGAGTCTCGTGTTGAGCACCGTGCAGACGTTGGCTATGTAACAGTCTTTTATCTGACCTGGCACCTGGCAATCCAGCCTGCGTAATTGGCAAAGTAGCTGTAATGCCATAGGATCTAAGGAGATTTAAATTTCCTTTTCCTCTCTAGTCCACAAAGGAAATGAGAGATTCAAGAACTATCTCTGACACAGCCTGCTTCTCCTCAATACTTGTGAAGCCTCCTAGCTGGCATGTTGTGGAAAAAACGCCCAGCCACCCGCCCAGCAGGATGAACTGCACAAAGAGCTGCCAATGAGGACACCCTGAGATAAGGACTATGAAGGCATTTAGGATCTCCTGGTACTGTCTTATTCTGCAGAAATGTTCACAGTTTGGAGATTAATTCGTTAAGCTGTAACTTGCAAGTTTTCTCACACATCCTAGAGGGAGTCAACAGGGTTTAATCAATTTGTACTAGCTGAGGACCTGGTCGACTCCTCTTAATTTTAAATGACAGTAAATTGCTAACAGAGTTAGCATGTCAACTCTACCATTTCTTTTCCACTTTTCCTTCTGGAGATTGATTCAAAGCCCAAAGAGATCAAAGTGAGTCTGTCCCTCCTCTGAATCAGATATTTGAAAAATAAAGGTATAGTCTACAGCTGCTTCTTTTCATCTAGAGTCTCTCTGACAAAGCAAAGTCAGAACTGCATTTTGGGGCTGACCTATTTCTGGACCACTCCCAGTCTGGACAGGGGCTTTGCCAATTTCAAACGAAAGATAAATCAACTCCTTTATCTTCACAGAGTACTAAATGCTTCACTGATCTCTCACCGCAGAAATTGTTATAAGTAACAAAGTTGGAGATTTCCATAATGTAAACTGAAAGGCCTAATTTTATAACTTCAAAGTCATTCACCTTTCTGATATTTCAGGTGATGTAACAAGTATTGTTGAATGAGGAAAGCCTCTGTTCTGGAATCTGCAGGATTAACAATTTTACTTTCAGCTGCATTTCTCCGGCAGAAAAGAAATATGCTATGTGATGCTGCTTTTGAGTACCATAAGGGGTCCTGACAGGGGGACTGCGAAACTGCATCCTGCCCTTCAAGCTGCAAGGACAAATCACCGTGTATGCTGGTAAATGAGCTCAGTGTTTGCATGATCTTATATTCTCAGACATGAAGAATACAATCCCATCCACTGGAGTATTCAGGCCTAAATATTATTCAGAATGCTGCAACAGACTGAGTCTGAAGATGCAAAACAAATTATAAACAAACACAATGAGAATGTATGCTTGCCTTTTTTAAGGCTTGGGAACTTGTTTTTCAAGAAGAATGTCAGAGGCTTTGAGTAAGTTAATGCCTTTTATTTGGTGGCTGTAGTATTAGTGCAGAAGTCTTCTAAGCCAACAACTGAATGTGGAAGGGATGAGGGAATCAACCCAAGAGGAAAAAACAAGTAGTTTTAATAAATCCATCAATAAATATTCCAAAATTTTTTTTTAAATGATGCCCCAATCTGATATAACCTGGGTAAGAATAGGGTTGCCTGACACTATTTTCAATGAAAAGCAATATCCTACCACAGCCTAATAAATTAAAAATTACTATAATGCTCTGAGACTAAGGGAAAACAAAAGCCGGCAGATAAATATCATTAATTTCGATGGAGTTCCATTTAATTGCGCTCGGATGGCTAAGGACTGCTGCCAATTAGCTCAGCTAACAAATCAATCTCACACTCTTCAACAGTTGCTGCAGTAGTCAAGCTATAATGGCGACAGCGCATATTACTTATTCAGGCTTCATCCATCCCTCAATTTACTGAGGTTGAAGTGAAGAACACTGAAACAAAACTCTGCTTCGTGTTAATCACCAGGTCTACATGTGAGCACACTTTTTGGTGCAAAATGTGTAAATACAATTACTATGTTTGCCTGTAGCATTTTAAGTACAGGTGGCTAAACCCAAAAGGAACAAAATAAATCAGAGACAATTTGTTGTAAGCTGATTCAGCACTCACAAAGAGGAATATTGAAAATGCCATTCTAGATCAGACATGTTCTTTCTGGTTATTGTCAAAGGACAGCACAGAAATAAGCGGAATGCCCAAACCACAGCTCTCAATCTGACTTAATATTCAGAAAAAGATTTAAAACTTTAAAATGTGATTTACTATGCTACCTAATATGTAATTTTTTTTGTGTATTATAATTCTAGTTCATCTTGATATCCTGCACAAATTTTAGTTGTGTAGGGTTTTTTTAATTCTTAAGATTTAAGCCTCAACAATTTCTTACAACAAGTTACATCACTTAACAATGCCTTGGATAGAAATTATTTCCCTTAATTGGCTTCATATTTCCTTAAAATTCAGTATATTACAATACAGAGTGCACAGAAATCCCAGTGTTCCCTCTTTAAACCTATCATTAATTTATATATTAGTCCTTCATACACTAGAACCCTGTCTACTCTGATTTATCAGAATTCCAAACTTTTGTCTTTCTTTGGGACATTTTCCAGGGTTCAGCTCACTTCCACCACTTGCAATATCCTTTAAGAACAGTAAGCATGGCTACAGAACAATTTTATGTAACAGCTCTATCATGTTTCCAAGGTCATTTTCAATGCCACGCTTCATGCACCCTTTTTTCCCATTTTGATTGCAATTGCACTATGACTTAAGGTTGTTACTGAACCACCTACAGTAAAATTAAGGTTTTTGCATACTTACAAAGACGTATCTTTGTAACAGAAGAGACTTTGAAAATTTGTAGATGAAATCATAATGAGCTTCCATGACTTCAGTCATTGATCCAGCGGTGTCAGATAAATTCAGCTTCAAAATAAGCTCAGCTTTGAAGATAACACCAGTGGTGGAGAAATCACATTACGTGCAATATGTGAAACAGAAAGTGTGATTTCAACAGTTCAGACTGTTACAGCCATTCCTTCTGAGATTAGTTTATATGAATCCATAGACTATTTTTTTTGTCTCTGCTGGAAATACCTTACTGAAACATCCTAAATGCTAAAACTGAATCTACATTTTTCACTGCTGCACAGTTTTTCTGGCTTATAGCTAGTATCATAAACAACTCACACGCTAGGGTCATTCTTCTGTCTTGTTCCTCACTGTGCTTCAAGGTGAGAGCAGGAGTTTCTGTTAATTTTATGTTAAGTTCACGACTTTGCAATTCTGATACAACTCATTTCACTTCTATTACTTCAGCCCTCAAAGACATCTAGTGCCTCCTAAATGACATGCAAATCAACCTTTGTATTGATGATGACCCACAACTTCGGGTCACCAGCAAACATAATACAAATTTGCCTACCAAAATTACTAAGAACCCTAATAAGTAAGATCTGTCTAATGTCATGCCTTTAGAAAATCTAGAGTAATGTCCCAATAATCTGATGTTTCCCCTTCCAGTGTAATCCACTGGTATGTCCGGTTAGCTTTATTCATCTTTTAACTCCTACATGTTCTTGCTAGTATATCACTTTAATGATGACCCTTTTTCATAACGCTGTATCACAAATTTAATACCATATACTTTGAAGGTGCTCCATTTTGATTGCCAGAACACCCCGTTATCTTCTTGAAGAACAATGTCAGGAAGGTATGAAGTGGTCTATATCGGTAATATCTTAGGGGATTGCACTCCACTTTCCATTTACATCTGCATTATTTTTTACCCTAAAGTTGTTCAGCATTTTGAAAATCGGAGATCAGGCGAAACAGCCCAACTCTACCTGCATTCCTTTTTTCTTTCCCTTGAATTTGGATATGCGGCCTACTATCTTTTTTTTCCTGTCTAAAAACAAAACAAAAAAACATATTAAGTACAGCTCCAGTACTCCAGAACAGAGACTACTTTGTTCTTCCTTCAGAATTAGTGGTCCATATAAGTCTACTACATTTATCATTTATAAACTGGTGCATTTCTATAGTGTAGTAGCGACTATAAACAAACTGTCATATTTTGAGTTTTAGTCAGGTGCTTTCAGGGGTCAAGAAAGATTATTTTGCACATGCAAAATTGTCTAGATAGTTTTTATCTTATTCCTTACCTTTTTTTTGGCACCTGAAACTGGTTGCAACTGAAGACGGGACTCTTACTGGGCTGAGTCAGGACTCTGAGACCATACAGAAAAAACTAGGTGGGCTACTATACAACTATCTGGTGTATCCTACTCCCACGATTGCTTAGATGGAGGATAGGAAGAAATCTCCTCCCAGAACAGATTGGTAGAAACACTGGGTGTTACATCTGTTGTTCTTATTTGGCTTAAATTCCCCCAAAATACATTTCAATTGCCACAAAATTACCCGCTCCCTGAGTCTGCTGAAATCTCTCTGTAATTTTTTTTTTATACTCTCCCTTTTTATGCCAGTTCTGATTTCACGGAAATACTACTTATGTATCAAATAAAGCTACACGATACATACTAAATAAGTAGATCCATAAGCACTGGAACTAATGAAGCCTGATTTCCTAGAAGTTTATATTTCAAGTCTCTTAAATTTTTCCTTCTCTCATTTCCCCTTCCTATATCTCCTGCTAGTAGGACTTAGCAGTCCTACTGCTAAAAATAAAAAGACACACAGTGGCTAGTCACGAGCTTCATGTGTGCCCACATGTATACTCATTGAGCAGCACCTGATGCCACCTGGACCAAATAAGGGATTCAGCTGCAACTCTGTCTCTCAAGGTGGGAACTAACTTATGTTTTTGTCCTCCATTGGGCCTTTATTGTTTTTCATGCAACCTGTTGCAACTCCATGCTGTCATCTAAGAACGCCCTCCAATCAAATACAGTTGTAATGGGGGAGTGGGTTCCTTGTTTATGGGCAGAAGGGTAAGAATACCTGACAGACTACAACATGATCCTGTAAGACTTATTACTTGATGAAACTAGGCTAAAACCATGCCACCTACTTTTTGGTTTGATTTTTAACCTGTACAAAGTTACAGGTTATTTTCCAAAGATAATTGCATTTATGTGATTTAGTTTAAGCCACGTGAGCAGAGGCCTGAGCTTATCCTCCATCAACTATGGCTGTTTTGGTGTGCTGCCAGCCTCTCCCTTCTATCACAGACAGGAATACAAGATATTCTAGGTTCATGGCAATAAAAAAATCTCAGGCTGGATCAAGCACGAGTCACCAGGAAATATCCTCCAGCTTCAGGATCACTCATTACGTCATTCTAAAATTACTGCAGCACAAAACCTCAGCACCCAATATCCTTTATTCCTAAATATCTTTCTCCTCTTTCATTCATATTCAAAAACCAGCCAAGTCAAAGGGAAGTAGAAAATCATAGATTCATAGAATTATTTAGGTTGGAAAAGACCTTTAAGATCATCCAGTCCAACCATTGACCCTACTCTACCAGGTCTGCCACTAAACCATGTCTCTAAGCACCACATCTACATGACTTTTAAACACATCTAGGGATGGTGACTCAACCACCTCCCTGGGCAGCCTCTTCCAATGTTTGAGAACTCTTTCAGTGAAAAAATTTTTCCTAATGTCCAGCCTAAACCTCCCCTGGCGCAACCTGAACCTGTTTCCTCTTGTCCTATCACTAGTTACTTGAGAGAAGAGACCAGCGCCCATCTCACTACAACCTCCTTTCAGGTAGTTGTAGAGAGCAATAAGGTCTCCCCTCAGCCTTCTCTTCTCCAGACTAAACAATCCTAATTCCTTCAGCCACTGCTCATCAGACATGTTCTCCAGACCCCTCACCAGCTTTGTTGCCCTTCTCTGGACACACTCCAGCACCTCAATGTCCCTCCTAGACTGGGGCGCCCAAAACCAAACACGGTACTCAAGCTGCAGCCTCACCAGTGCTGAGTACAGGGGCACAATCACTTCCCTACTCCTGCTGGCCACACTATTCTTGATACAGGCCAAGATGCCATTGGCCTTCTTGGCTACCTGGGCATACTGCTCGCTCATGTTCAGCCAGCTGTCCACCAGGACCCCCAGATCCTTTCCTGCCAGGCAGCTTTCCAGCCACTCCTCCCCAAGCCTGTAGCGTTGCCTGGGGTTGTTGTGACGGAAGTGCAGGACCCGGCACTTGGCCTTGTTAAACCTCATGCAGTTGGCTTCAAGCCCATCGATCCAGTCTGTCCAGATCTCTCTGCAGAGCCTTCCTACCCTCAAGCAGATCAACACTCCCGCTTAATTTGGTGTCATCTACAAACTTACTGAGGGTGCACTCAATCCCCTCATCCAGATCATCAATAAAGATATTAAACAAGGCTGGCCCCAAAACTGAGCCCTGAGGAACACCGCTTAAGACCTGCCACCAGCTCGATTTAACGCCATTCACCACAACTCTCTGGGCTCGGCCATTCAGCCAGTTTTTGGTCCAGCGAAGAGTACACCTGTCTAAGCCATGGGCTGCCAGTTTCTCTAGCAGAATGCTGTGAGAGACTGTGTCAAAGGCCTTACTAAAGTCCAAGTAGACAACTTCCACAGCCTTTTCTTTGTCCACCAGGTGGGTGGTACAATTTTTTGTACCTCATGCTTGTAAGAATATATTTTCTGGTTTTGCAATAGATGTATTATTTTATTTATCTTTAACTCTAGGAAGTCAAATGGAATCTTAAAAAAAAAACATAAAAAAGCATAATAAAAATCTTCTGGTCCCTTTTCTCTAGACCAGGCATTTGGAGTTTGTTTTGTGAGATGGCAAGTATTTTAAAGGCAGACTCTGTCCTTTTTGATGGACAAAGTACTTCTGAAAACCTTCCATCTTCAAATTCCCTTTAAAAACTTAATGAAAGAAAACATATCTGACATTTGTTTTTCCAAGACTTTTTTCTTCATCTTGTGTCATAACAGAAACTTTAGAATACAGATAGTTTTTATTCCCAAAGTTTGTGTTCAGCACACTTCCGGAACATTGAAATAATAATAATTAAGAAAGATGAATGTGCCACTAGCAGCTATTTCTAAGAAACAAACAAAATTCCTCCTTTTTTTTTTGTTCCACAGCAAAACCCAACATGCTTTGTTTTGGCATATGGAAAGTATATACGCTTTTCCAGTCTCAAATTACAAAAACTAAAATTAATGCATATATTAGCATGACTGAAATGAGAACACAGACAAATATATGTAAAGTATGTCACCCAACTTGAGCCTTAAACTAAATTTCTTATTCTAGCAATAATTCTTTTAAAAAAGTATTTTTTATTACTGGCCTGAGGGAAATTCAACTGAGATTATGCTTCTCAGGGGAGAAGAAGCATTTTCTGAAGCAAATGTACAACTTATCTGAGTACGCTGTAAAATCTGAAGATATTTGTCCTCTGAGTCATATTAGCACAGTTCACAGAATTCCACAGTTCCTTCTCTAGCAAATGTATCACCTGAATACATGAGAGTAATATCTGTTTTGCAATCCACTTAAGCGTTCTATTACCAGATTTTAGCTGCTTTTAAATCTGGTTGTGATGGTCCTATGTCTTGTTAGACAATTTCAAGCATTCTTTACTAACTTTGATTAACATAAGACCTTGACAGGTCCTTATGGCTCCAGATTTTCATTTCAAGCTTCATCTTTTTGACCTTTAGGAGTCTCTGCAGTCTAATCCTCCTATATCATAATGATTTATGGTTTCCTATATTAAGTGTAAATGCTTTCAGTCCTAAGTCTGTAGCCATCTATTATCACATACTGTGTCCACTTCAGTGAGAGATGCATCTTTAAAATATCATCATGTTTTTCTCTCTCTGGAATATTTATATGCCTCAAAAGATTTATTATTATTATTATTATTATTATTATTATTATTATTATTATTATTATTATTATTATTTTATAAGATGCTAAGTTTGCAATAATTGCAGGGAACTCTGCATTGAGCCCTGATAAAAAATATTCAACTGTCTTGGTTGATTTCTGCTGTATGACAGATAAAGCCAAGGAAGCAACTGAACACGCAAAAAGCAAAACAGGCAGTAGCCGCCTGCTGTGATATTACAGATTAAGAGCAATACAACCAAACTAAAAGGAAGGAAAAATGCTCAGTAAAAATTATGTGGTGTAAATCATTAGATGGTCACAGACAACAACCATGAATATTGTAAAAGCTGCAAAATGAGAACAGCTAAATAGATTAGGATTGCCTATACTACTGTCTCACAGCCTGGTTACAGATTGGAAAACAGAAGATGTAGGTTCTGCTACGACATAAAATCTGGTCCCCTGATACTGCTGGCAAAACAAGCTGTAATACTTCCTGTCTTAAGCCTTACAAAAACATTTGTTGTTTTTCTCCCCCAACCCCCCATTGAAAAACGGTACTAAAACCAAAGAATTGACATAGTTGAAAGGGGTCCCAAGACAGCATTTAGTCCACCCTACACCTCTGATGTCTCAAAAATTTCTTTTCAAGATGAAATGGAGCCTAACATAGTTATCATCTTCTTAAATGATATGATCTCCAGTGCTCTATCTACACATTTTTCTTTCCCACTATTTACAAACACAAATTTTGACTTTACAGACCACAGACTCTGAACTATATGGCTGCAGAAGACCTATGGCAACTCATGCCATTCAAACATTGTGAAGGTTTCCCAGAGTTCATCCTCACTGCAGGTAAATAAGAAACCTGGAGAGTCTCGTTTTAGATCAAAGCTATCATCCAATGGTTGAAAGAGACAACTGGGCATCTTAAATCCTTGAGTCTATTCTCAGCTATGCCTTTAATTCACTTGGTGAAAGTTTGGCTCATAACATCTTTTACTCCAGGTCTGATATCCAGTAGACAGGGTGGATTACTACCACTCTCATTGCAACTTTTCCCAAGATTATTTAGCTTTCGAAGTGCTCTGAGATATGTGGAATAAAAGGTTTCAAAAACAAATTAAATTCAGTAAATATCTTTCACCACCTGAGTTTAGTATCAGTACAATCAGTAAAGATGGGAAACTAGTAGTAATAAGGCACAATAATTTCTCCTTTATTCGCTATGGTAAAAATCTGTAATTCTAATTGTTTTGAAGGATACATACCTACAACAATAACAAAAAATTGGTTGAAGCAGAAGAATCTCTGATGAATAAACAAGTTCAGATATCCCTGCTCCTCATTCATTAGGATTTTATTAATATAAATATTTGATCCATTCAACAATTACAAGAAGGCACAAAAATATTTCAGACTGCTCTTTCCTACATTAATGAAACAAACTCTTAGAAGAAATAATGTACTTTCTTCTCCAGGTATGCTTATTGACAAGGTCCTGCTATGGCTGCAAAAGTTGACTCAAGACAGGTAACTTCCAAGTCCAAATTCACTGAAACTTAAACAGAACACAGACTTTATACCCGAGTCCTTTGTCTTGCAAGAACACCAGGGTTTAGAGAGGATTTCTATCTTAGCTTGGTCTCCATTGGTGCCTAAGTATTAGCAAGACAACTATGTACTCCAAAGCCAAGCAGTTTTTTGAAACCATCAATGCAATAATTTTTTAATTAATAGAAAAACCCCAAAACATTTCCATAGCTGAACTGGTTACTGTTTTGTGACACAGCAGAGACAACGTGCTAAGACTGGTAATAAATTACAAAACCCAGTAACATTATTCTCAACTCAGTTATAATTAAGACATTTTTACATTAAAGGTTTTCCTACTTTCTTCATGGAGGTTCCTGAGAAAATTAGAGCTACATATTTTTCGTTTTAAACCATGGAAAGATTTTGTGCAAAACAAAATAGTGCTTTCTTTCACAAACATTAGTATGGGATAAATAGGGATGGCTGAGACAGAAACCTTTAGATTGTGATCTTTTCTATGCTAGTCAGGAAAGTCTGACAACAGATCTAGACCATAGGTCTGCTTTTTTTATGTATATTGGAGGAGACAAATATTTTGGAAAACTTGGTATGATTCTAAGTTATAAGGTTACTTCTTAAAGTTCAACTGAAAGACAAGAACAAACCTGTTGGATGTTTTCAATCTACTGAAAATGCAATTCTACCACCAGGATAAATGTTAAAAAGAGAATAAACCCTGGGAAAATGCACAAAACCTTAAAATTAGAAAAAGGTAATAAATGATCCTTTCTTTAGTATTGAATTACTGCCAGTCTAACAAATAGACCACAGATGATGACAAACCTCAGAATTAAGCTTACTCTCTGAGATGAAGGCATGTAAAAATTGGTTTAACATATGAAAAAAAATGTATTTTTCTTCTACCTCTTTAATATTCTGGAAGATAATTGAGTACATATTTCTCAGTGGTCAACATTAGGCCTGGCCATTAAGTACAACACGGCTAAAACCAAACTCTCATTTTTCCTTTGAGCTGTGCTCGTTCTTGGTCACTGGGGAGGTTAACACCACCATCTGTCATTCACCAGCAGAATCTGTCTTCTGCAGTCTTGGCCACTTCAAATTTTCAACCAGGTTATGCTTTGTACATAATACCCCCTTCAGTAACAATCTACCATTAGAATTCAACGTATTATGAAACAGCACCTCAAAGTTCATTTTCTGATATTCACCTACACTGGCTAAGACTTTGCTTCAGCTTCTCATTGTCCTGCAACAATATCCTTTTCTCTGGCTTTGAGAGTGTTATCCATTCAGGAATACTCACACCAAGGTTATCTTCCCAGTGTACTGCAATGAACGTGTCAGCATGCTGTCTACATGTCTCTGCTATGTTTCTTTCCATCACCCATACAACTATGCATCACCTCATTCACCTTTAAGAAAGCAATGTCCCATTTTGATGTTCCCAGCACACGAAACCTACCACCTACCATATTTGTTCAGATATAAGAAAAAGCCCCTATACGCTTTCCCATATGTTTCTCTTCATAAATGATGTATTCATAAAGCACTTTTATTCATTCAAAATCGTCCCACTGTAGCTTCTAAGCCTGACAGCAGCTAGGCTGCTGCCGTGCTAAGATCACTATCACTATCCAAGCTTACTTCAGCACTTCATGGTGGTTCCATGTATTCACTTATTGGCTCCTTATGTATTTAGATTTTAAACTTATCTTGTTCTGTGCTGTACAGGACCCAATATACTGGAGTCCTGGGCTCACAGCAAGAGTTCCTACATACTCTGGTGATAAAAAGTACCATAAATCTGCCAAGGACACATCCACATCTGCACCAACCTTGCCTCAGGGAGCTCATATTCTAGATGATACTGTGAAAAAGCTGGATTATATATATTTCTGACTGATAAGCTGTGTGAATTTCAGCACACACGAGCAACATAGAGACAAACACACTCTGGAGACTTGTGTTAGGAGTAGAGCATACAGACATAGACAGATGTCCCATGGACACAGGGACATCCATGGCATATGACTATAGATATTTGCTGAAGGGAAAGCTGAGAATGACTTACCACGCTGCAGCCAGGACAGTCAGGGCCATTTTCACATGTTCTACGCCGCGCCTGGATCCCTCCTCCGCATTGAGCAGTGCAGCGCTCCCATGGACCCCAGCCTGTCCAAAACACATGAGGGGGGCACAACAAATGCTCATTGCAGTACCTGTGAGAAGAGGCAAACAAGGAGGCAAAAAATCTATTTAGTACCAAGACAACACCTCCCCCAAAAGTCCCTCATTTGCATTAGTCAGATAGACGTTTGTACAGGGAAATATTCTATACAAAAGGCCCCTCTCTGGTCACAAAGTACTGAACTAACAGTTGTCACACTGCACAGTGTGTTTAAACATTTGAGGGGTTTTTTTAGGTCGTAATTGTGTAGGTGAAGCATTTGTTTGCTTTATTCAGTGCCTTTATACAATCCATGCAATACAACCATGCTATTGCACTGCAAGCACGTAAGCAAGGTTGACAACTACTTTAGTAAAAACAGTTGCGGCTATACATCTAGGGCAGAAGTGAGTCAACCAAATGGAAGGCAACCATTTACGCAGGCAGTCTTTTATCAGTCTCCAGCTAAGCATCGATTAGGATCCATCTCTCTCCTCTTCAGAGCGCTAAACTTGCTTTTTCTTTCCACAGTGTCTCCACTTTTATGGGTAAAATAAAAGCTAAAACATTGATTCCAGGCATAAAGAACTGTACTGTTTTGCTAATGTTATTACTTTGTCTTTTAAAGGGTGTCTTTAGCTGTTATAATCTTTGAAGGATTTCCCAGTGGGCTGAAAACTGATTCAAAGGCTTACTAGGTTCTTGAGGGAAGCAGGAATATTTTACTACTGAGCTGTCATTATTGTAACAAGACATTCAGATATGTGGGAGGGTCCCAACTTTTAGTGAGTTTTTTCATTTTTCATTTTTTGTAAGATTCCTGATTTTTTGAGTGTGCCATCCAATAACTCTAGCCATAGCACAGGCTGCTTAGTAAGGATCCTCTACGCAGGTCCAAAGGATGTGGGCCACCAGCAAGTGTGACTGGGGCTCTTAAAGAGACCAAGCTGTTATTTCAGATAAACCAAAGACATGACATATTCAGAAAACAGATGACCCTGAAGGAGTGCTCTAATATTTTATGGATGTGGCTGGGTGGCTCTTGTTCCAACTAGTGACTGTCCTGAACAAACAAATCAATCTGTTACAATATTTCCTCATATTTTACACCAGCCATCCAAAATCCACCATCTTCTTGCCCTTCTAAAAAGTTTCCATCACTTTACACACTCCTGCAATGAAAACTGACTCTAATACTTCAGTAATTCATTTTCTAGAAAAAGCGAAATGACAGTATAAACTGTTGCCATTTTCAACAAGGACAACCATAACCACATTTCTTTTTGCAGAAAGCCTCAAGATCCTCAAGCACTAATTCTTCATTACCAAGGAATTTGCACGTTCAGAATTCCATGGGGAAAAAAAATGTTGTTTGTGTATGTTATATACAACAGTAGGTGCATCACATGTGCTGGAGCCTATGATTCAGATTTTGTCCCTAGCTATGAGCAATTCCATCAAAATTTAAAAGGTTGGGAGTGGGATAAATAGTGTAGTAACATTTAGGTTTTTTGTTTCTGTATAGTTAAGGGAACTATTAACAGCTTGTATTGACCTCATCTGCTGTTTACCAGTAAACAGAGAAAAAAAACCCCAACCCTCAAAATTAATGAATCTGTTATCTCAGAATTCTTCAGTGTGTGATTTGGGTAAATGTTTTTCAACAGTAGACAGTAGCTTATACATAAACTACCCTTTTTTCCTCCTGCATGTTCAATATTTGCTATTCATAGTTTGCATTATGGTATCACTAAATATGCAGAGGAATGTTCTGCGCCTGGATATTCTTCCCCCAAATCTCCAACAGCTGCACACATTCTTTGTCACATGCAGTCATTTATGTGAATATTTGTGACAGTTTGTGATCATTTATTAAGAATGTGTACCCAATGAAACATTGATATAACATCACCATTTACTTAGTCAAATGAGTACTTTTTTTACATAATTTCATTAGTTCTTAATGGAGATGTGCTAAGCTAATTTGGGACACACACATAGGATAAAGCAAGTCTGCCATGAAGTTGACGATTACCATCACTCGGCCATGCAAAAAGTAAAATTAAGGGTGGGACTCATCTCACCTTAAATATAGGCATGTATAGTGTATCTGTCTATAAATGAAGTAGTCATCTAAACTTGAGCAACAGTTCATGGAAAGAAACAGCCCTCTTAAAAACATGATTTATGTCACCCTAAAGCAAATGTCTAATGTAGGTCATACAGACACAGCCCTCAATATACTGATTGCTCTCCATTGACTATAAAGGCTGCGTGGGAGACAGACATCTAAGCTCCCATTAGAGCCAATGGAAATTTTGTCAATACAAGCTATGGAGGCTAGAATGACTAATTTAACCAAGCTTAGGAACATACAGTAGAAAGAGACAAGTCACTCTGTTCTCCACAGCCTGTATTGACTAAATTTCTACAGACCTTAGTGGAAGTTCAGACACTTGACTCACACATAAGCACTCACATTCATGGACACCTGAAGTTAGGTGTGACAAATCTCACTTAGATGAGACTCATGACGCTATACAGTGCCTCTTTTAGTGTCAATGTGCCCTATCATCTGCTCGCTCACTTAAGCGGAAGACAGAAAAGAAACCTAACAACTGACTCAGTAAGCACTTCAAAGGCTGGCAAATTCTGTTAACCACCACTATTTAAAGATGCAGTTGAAACTACAAGACAAAACTGAAAAAAGCCCTAAAATTCCTATGCAAGCTACTTAACTTCAATTTAGGAACAATCTTTTTCAAAAAGTCAACAGCAGAAGTGAGTGTCAATTTTTCCCTTTTTTTGGGAAAAGAAAAAAAAAACAAACACCACAGCATACAAGTAGAACCTTATTTTCATTTCAGCCAGCCAGCCTCTGAAAACATCAGGTATGTTTTCACAGCTAGAGACATCCCTGCAATTGATCTTTGAGAGCTGTGCTACAGCACGGGGCTTTGAGCCAAGTTTCATTATATCTCTTCTTGGATGCATTTCAAGTCACTCAGCAACCCTTTTTCCCTTTTGCTCTTTCTTCCCCTCTTAATTTTGTTCTCAGGACCCACGGGGGTAACATTTTACATTAATTCAACAAAACACGCAATGCCAGAAACTTGAATCTGTGAAACCACTGCCCTCTCCTCTAATCTAACTGCAATGAGGTCAGAAGGGAGAACAGCCTAGAGAAATGTGGGGTTTGTACAGTGACCCTTCCCATTTCCCCTTGCTGTGAATCCAAGTTCAAATGCCCTAATAAAGGAATTGCCGTACTGGGGGAAGGGAGAACATCCTCTGTCCAGTTGTGTCCACAACCACTAGTTCCTACAATAATTTTTAAATTTTTACTCCAGGCAATTCCAGGACAACTGGAATTACTATTCTTGTTCCTGTGAAGATCTCATCCTTTAGTAAAACATCAATTTATTTCAGTGTTGCCATGCAGCACTGAGTACCACAGGCTAACTGCATGAGAGTTACAAATGTGTCTTTTTTTATTCCACAGAGAGATGCTATATAAATTATACACATAGTTCTAAACTTTGAACTATATTATACTAGCATGTATTTAAGAAAAACAAACTAACCTTCATCACTGTCTCCTCATTCCTATGCAATATACTGTTACATGGTGGGTACTCGTGATTACCAGCTGGTGACTTACTGGGAAGCACCGACTGTACCGAGGTTGATGGGAATGCTGGATTCCTTTAATTGAAGGCAGACACATGACGCGCACACATGCTTTACTGGACTGGGATTGCTGAATCAACAGAAATCCCCACCCAGGAGACTGTGGAAGGTGGTAGGGGCCGGGGCATATGCACCCAGGGGCTTCTGTGGGAGAAGAGGAGGGAGCAGAGACAGTGAGGAGCACGGGAGCACACACTTTGGGCAGGCAGGGCAGCCATGGGAGCACAAGGAAGCCCAAAGCCTCGTGGTGTTTGATCTGCTCTGCTGAAGGAGACCGGGCTTGTTTGCACTGCTCGGAAACAAGCAGTGCTACACAGAGCAGGCACCCAACTCTCAGCAGTTCCTCCTTCTCAGGGAAACAAGCCCAAAAGGTCTGAATATCTGCTGAGGACTGTGTACAAAAAAAGGTGACAATATGTACTGGTTCTAATCTTCTCATACACCTAAAAATTTCCAGGACTTTCAAACTCCTCATCTGCAGCCAATTTATTCTTCTATTTCTGATTTGCCATGCTTTTTTTCTTTCTTTTTTTCCTATGTAATAAAAGGTAACCACACTCCCTAAAAGCAAGGGATTCTTATTCTAATGTCCCTCATTTCTGCACAGATAGCAGGGAGACCAGTGGACTTAATGAGCCCATATCTACTGTACCTTCCACAGAAAGAAGAGGACACACATTTTCACTCAATGAAAAAGTCAAGACAGGATACTGTAGACTCTATAAACTAAAACCTAGAGGGTTTTCTAGCAGCTTTGGTGAATATCTCTCATTCAGGAGGAACCAGAAATTTTTCAGCCCCTAAGGAATTAATCAGCATGGCTCCCATCTGGAGTCTTATCTACAAAATTATTTTATCTGATTAGCAAATTTTGCGAAAATACTATTTTTACTCCCTCTCCATATTCTGTCTAAACGCACATCAGCTGCACTTTTGACCTATTCCTACCAGGCAAATTGCCTTTGTAATATGAGTCTTTGCTGCTATCCCTCAACTCTTTTCCACCGCCCCACACCCCTTCAGCAGCAGAGCATGCAACAGCTTAATTTATCCACAACGCTTTACATTGGTAAATACTGCCATTGATTTCCAGGGAATGGCCAGCAAGCACAGAGCTGCCTGATACATTAGCCATGATACGATCATGGCTTTCATGAGGTAAAACAAACATAGCCTAGACAAACATTTAGCTCTTAACGCATGAACAAATACTCTCAAACTGAATATGCATTCACATCTGCAGGTGAATTTACCTCAGCTATATGCTGCCTTTTCTGTATTTGCTTTCTATGCAGTTACACATTGGACTTCTACTGAAATCACTGTTTGTTGAAAAGCTGTTTCAAAGTTTGGCTCAATGTTGGCTGTGGAGACTGAATCCCGTATTTATGCCCCTGAACATGTGAAGGTGATGTATGTGGACATGCACTTTTATAAAGACAAATGCACAGAATGTGTAAACCAACTAATTCTAATTTTTACTAAGACTACACGTATATTCATTTCACATATGAGCTGGGCCATTAAGAAAGTAAAATGTTAGGCTATTTATAAACATCAATTAATTTAAATAAGAAAATGTGAGAATCTTCTTATTGGTACTCTGAATACAAACCCAAGGTAAACATTTCTTAGGAATTACTGCACGTGGAATATTTGCTCAGCCTGCCTAAATGTATTGAGCCCAGTTCTCAAAGAAACAGTTTCCATTTGGTGCAGATGTATCTCCAATGGTACTGGAGTGAAGCAATGAATTAGGACTACTGCAAATACTGAAACTCCATTGCCCTCACAGCTCAAAACTCTCTACAAGGTGTCAGAGCCCTGAGGATACTCATAAAGCCCTAATGGTCCCAACCAGCCTCACCTGGGACCTCTACCCACACCCATGGGCCCAGGAGCTCTATCTAAGCTCTGCCAGGGACCTTCAACCCTTGCCTGAGCTGTGCTATTGGAGAAGTGCTGGACCTTGTCCCTGGACCACCATGGAGCCTCTTGGTCTAGACCTCAACACGTGGACTGGTCTTGGGCCTGTTGCTAACAACCTGTCCAGTGACGACTAAACCTGATCCTAACCGTGGCCTGTGAATTGGCTTCCCAGCTGTACTTCAGACCTGCCTCATAGCCATGATACCATGTATTATCTAGACTCTTTGTTGGATCTGGCCACAGTCTCCAGGTTTGCCCTGCTTCCCTGCTGGGGGTGGTGGGATGGACCCTGGCTGGTGAGTTTCCCAGACTCTCTGCTCTTCAGAGATCTGAAAAGATTTATCCAAGTACTTGGCCTGACACTGACAAAAATCCTGGCATGTAACTGATGTCTCGTTCTTCTAGCTGCTTTACAAATTATATGACACAATTTCCTAAGATACCACACCTTCTGGAAATAAATTTTAAAAGTACTTTAAAAAACCCCAAACTTTAAAACACATCATGGGTAACTTAAACAAAATCAGGGGAGAGGCAGGAAGGCCAGCTGTGAGCTAGCTAGTGAGTGAGAGGAAGGTGCAGGGCCGGTGAGAGTGGAGGGTGTTTCAAGGAGATAGGAAACAGTAACAGGCAAACTATGAGGGGAAAAGGCATCCTGCAGTAAACTCACAGGCACGTACATCCCAGATTGCTGCTGAACTGGACGAAGAGGGAAAGGACAAGTAACCTGCAGGCTACAAAAGCAAAGCAGCATAAGCCTGCTGTTCCACCAGAACTGTTACATACCAAAATACAACCCTTCCAGGCTGCTATTATTTCAACTCATTTTAAGTATCACTTTCCTTTTTTTAATGGCTTTTTTAGTACACCCATTGTCTTAATGTTGGACATTTTCTCCTATAATTATGGAAGTATTTCTCATGCTTTTCTGTATTTCTCTGAAACTCCTTATTGGACTTTTATTCCATTTTAAACTTAAGACAAACAATGACTACCAACATTCATAGTCCATCACCAAAAAATCTGTCCAAACTAAACTCTTTTCTTCTATATTCAGTCTTATTGTGTCCTGCCCTGGACTGACCTCTCAGTTCAAGAAAATCAATAACTGTTACTCATGCTGGGACAGAGCCATATAATGGCAGATACAATCTACAGTTGGTAGTGACGGCTTTTTCGTTGGGCAACCTATTTTCAGAAAGCAATTTACAAAGTAAAAATTGCTCTCCTCTGCGATCAAATGGTAAATATTCATGGCTCTGAAACAGCAAGAAGTGTTCACATGGTTCACTAATACTGATCCTTTACATTTAGAGTTACAAAGACCAGGTCCTTGATGAACTGTTAATACATAAATGTGTGATGCAACTTTCCTTCAATGAAATCTTTTTGTCTGAAGAAATCCCAGAGTTGGTGTTTAATTAAATCCGTCTGAAAGTCATCATAAAGGTTACTGAATCTTGTTTTCATCCAACAGCAATATAGGATACTAAATCATCCATACAGAAACATTGAAGTAAGCTGCAAGTGCCTGTTGAGAGGAAATGTATCCACATACATCTCTGGGAACAGATAACTACAGTACTCCAAATTCTTACACCAACACCAGTCTTCTGCTGTCTAGCTTTTTGGCATGCCTCAGGAAACAACATAATGCATCTAAGAGTTGCAGTTTATATGAATATATTCTAGTTTGATTTAAAGAAATATTTAATTCCTGTTAAAATTCTTAACACACAAATTACAAATTAGAGATACTAGGGTGCATGAAAAATGGAATCAGAGCCCTGAATTTTACATTACAGAGGTAGGAACAAAATACCCAGCCCGGTGCCAAAGCAGTAGATGGTGAAATCAAAATCTGAGCTGACTTGATCTGCTCAGGTGTTAATATATATACAAACAATTAACACCCCCCCACCCCCGAAATCTTACTAAAAGACACTTGAGTTCAAGGTGTATTACATTTATTGAATATAAAACAAAGCCCTTGGAACTTTCTTTCATGTTATATAGATGCTTAATTCATTTAAGACAGAAAAAATGAACTCACAGCATCAGTAACATAGTGCCGTGACCTTACTATATTTTGCTCTGAATTTCAGGTCTTGAGGCTGGGTGAGTTACAATTCAAACATGCTGCAATCAATTTTCAAGGAGAATCAATTTTCAGGGTCTCAAGGGACAGCAGCACATTGCTTTAGCACAATTCTCTGGCACTACCAGGAGCTCTCAGCTGGCTCAGGAGGGATGCAGCTAAGTGAAGGATGAAAGAACCGCTGCAGACCCACAGCCTTGCTAACGGGAATTCTGCTGTTGTTGCAGCAGTGGAGTTAAAGAGAGAATGAAAGGTAGGGGAAGAGAAAAACAAGGCAAGTATAGGAGAAAGTGTCCTATGGAATACAGCTGAGCAGGTGAAATTAAAACGGACAGTAGAAAAAAGGTAGCTCACCTCTCCTCACGATTCTGTCCTACACAGACACGTCCTCCATGTCGAGGGGTTGGATTGCTGCAGGAACGCTGACGAACTTGAAAGCCTATTCCACAAGTGGTACTACAAGGTGACCAAGAAGTCCATGGTGTCCAGCCTCCATTTCTGGTAGAATAAAAAGCTCAGGCTCTGTCATCTGTTATACATAGCGAATGGCTGATTAGGTGTGACTGACAGCAGAATCTGGCCCAGTAATATTTCTGTAGAAGTCATTAATACTGCATCGTGTTCCATTTCTTAAAGAATACTGAACTAAAATAAAGGTGTTCTGATCCTTCCATATTCCATGCTTTGTAATCAGCAACTGCTAAAATGACCCCATTACACAACAAGTTAAGTACAGAGATATGAAGCTATTTAGTTGCTTTCAGTCACTTTATTCTGGGTAAACTTCATCTGCAAACTCCTGTATCAAAGTTCTGAAGAGAACTTTTAATTACTTATTGTTCTAATTAGTACTTGCGGGTCTTTTTTTCAGGGAGATTAAAATGTCAAGTTTTGCTACGTCTTCTGAAAGGGAAGTGATTAAAGCAAAAAGAGTAATAAGTAAGTGTCAAAGTGCATTAGTTCACAATTTCAACAGGATATTCTGATAAGGTGCCAATACCTTATTTGTAATGTAAAAAAAAAAAAAAAGAGCAAACAGAATTCACATGCTGTACCCCGCATGTGTGAACTTTTGGAAAGGACACTCCTGTCCCTCACCAATATCCCCTAGGAAAAAATATACTAGACCAAACATCTCAAAAGAAATTTCATACCCTGTCCTAAGCAAAAAATTATGTACTTCAAGCAGTTCTCAAAACCTTTTGATGGCTAGCTTGCAGTTTCTGTACTGGTAGAAGACAAACAGAAATCAAGAAAAATAAAACTAAACTATAGTGAGTTCTTGAGGTCTCATCATAAAAGCAGAAGTTAAAATAGTGCCTTACTTGATTTTGAAATCACTTTTTTGAACAATGAAAACTAATTAAATCCAGTTATAAAAATGACATAAGATTATTCAAGTAATTTATCACAAATACTACCAATTTAAATTTCATTCATCTTGATGTCTTGTTATTAGAAGGGATATTAGAGTTGATAACACCAAAAAAAAGCTTTTGAAAAAAAATAGTCGGCTATCACTGGGAACACAGACAAAAAAATAAGATCTCTGTTCATGCAATATCTGACCCAAGTGGTAAAATGGACAAAATACCTGGGTATCCACGAATTCTGGGAGTCAATTACTAATATAGCAGCATTAACAGAAAATGTTAAAATAGTAGTGTAATACTGCCAATGGTAGTACATGAATCAAGTCGCAAATCATGTTCCAAATTCCCTTCTAAACCTGACAGCCAATAACCGTTGTTTGACTGTTCAGTAGCTCACAGCATGCTTATCATTTCTACCATTCTCCTGATCTGATGTTATATACTGTATTGTTATGTTTTTAATAATTTCCCTAAAATTGACTATTTCCACTTACAGAGCTTGCAGTTATCTTGTGCAGAAGGATAATCAGTTTTATTCACTAGCATGATGTGCTTCTGATGTTTAAAAAAAAAAAAAGCAGAGACAAAAAGCAGAAAGAATCACTGACAATAAGCAGAATGCACCAGTATATAAATTTCATCTTGCAACTAAAGTATGTATAATGTTTTAAACATGAACTCCTAATGCAGTTCAGAATATGCAGTGTTTTGAATCTCTTTGAAATGATCCACTCTCACTGTTTTTTCTTGCAGTGGTTATGTGCCTGAGGAAGACAAAAGAGCGGCTAAAGAGTAGCATACAGACTGGTAACAGATCTACATGTCACAATCCAACCAAAAGATATTCTTCCCAAGGCAGAATGGGGGAATGCTATGGTGACATGAGACCTCCAAAAAAGTAAACAGGTCTGACTTCCAGAAAAAAGGTTTTATGACTACAGAACTGAGAAAAAGTATCATACTTTGGGTACTACCTAACATTGATTTTTTTTTTCTTTCTGAGCTTTTCTTAAATTAGCTGAGGACATATTATTTGGTACACAGCATTTGAAACCCTATTTGCCATCTGGCTCATTCCCTTTCCCACAAAGTCTGAGAGACACCTTCTAATGTCTCATTTGCTGTGGACATTGATATGAGCTGTTTCATGCACAGAACTGGATCAGTGGATTGCAGATGAGATTTCAAAGGGTAGGTTCTATCCTGATTAAATTAAAAACTTTTAAACCATAAACGATAGAACCTGAAATTGTTTTGTGTACCTGGAACAGTTGGCAATCTCCATGGTTGGTCCTTCACACAGCCAACCTCCACACTGAGGAGCAGGACTGTCACACACACGTGTCCTGCAGAGGCAGGAGCCAACACTGGCACCGTCAGTGTGAGTGCAAGGTTTCCACTGCGACCATGTTCCAAAATGCCCATCCACTGTCAGATTCCTCATCTAGGAACAAAAACAACAGAAAGGCTTACCTGAGGCCCGACAGTTCCTTCATACAACCTCTTAATTCTGCAGTACATGGAGGTACAGCCTTCCGCCACCAACAATAAAAGCCTCCACTGGAGAAGTATACCTTCCAGATAGCAAGCTCCCCAAGCTCCCTTTCTGTAGCTGCACAATTCCCACCACCTTCAACTGATCTGCGCCACTGGATGCCACCACTATAGCAATAACAACAATCACGACTAACCATTACCTTTTGTAACCATGCCCACCTACAGTGATTCAACAGAAAGTATAGTTTCACTTTCTTGATTATCTTCTGATGACAGCATTCCCTATTTCCTAAAATCTACCTGTGATTAGGAACCTGGATACTGACTGTAAAACAGCATGTGCAAGAATGTTTCTGGAAACCCAAATCTAGATCAAAAGGAAGAGACAGCAGAAGATAACAGTCCAGGGTAACAAAACTGGATGAATCAACCTCAAATCTCCATGATGAGTGTCTTTTTTTGACAACAGTTTTTTGAAGCACATATCACATAGCACCATTTCATAAAAGTGAAATGTGGTTTTAAATATGACTCTCTCTAAACATTAGATGAACTAAAAACATCTTCAAAAAGCAGCACCTAACCCTACATGTTGAGACAGTGTGCTTCTGCTGAAGGCAATTCTCAACACCTTTGGCTGGAAGAGTCAGATCATTCTAATCTTGACAGGAATGTTTCCATCATTCAGCCATAACACATGTGAATAAGAAATCTTTACTGTCCAGCTGAAACAAAATGTGCTAATGGAAATTGCAGCAGCCTCTGTGGTTACTGGAACTTATACAGAAAACAGGGCTGGACATGGGCAATTCAGCTCTCGTAACAAAGATAGGCTTTCATAGTCTTAATTCTTTTAGCAAGATGCTAACCTTGACAGATCTGTGATCACAAATGGAAATGATAGCCACTTTTTTACTTAAATACTAAAGGATTTGGCTTTTGATTGTGACATTTTAACTTTTAGTCAAAACAGCAGTACTAACAAGTGCAGGCTAAGTAGCATTTAAATTCACTCAGATATAAATATGTATCAGTTGTAGTCATGCATATTTTATCAAATGTGTAAGAACGTAACACTAACGTTTGCTTATATACTGACATAGGAACTACAGTTGTAGATCGTCATGAATGATCTGAAATGGTGTCTGCCTTTGCTATTTTTAGTATGTTTCATTTTAACAGTGGTGAGGGAAGTATACATTTCACTAATAATTTGAAGATACAAGAGATTCGATTACAGCACAAGACATGTTTCCACTGCCACACTGGCTACTGGCTGATTCTTTCCACTGTGGTAAAGGTTCCATAATTTCACTATTAATTACATTTCTCATGATTTATTTTTCACAGCTATAGCTTCCCTACAGAACAGCTATGCATGTATTCTGCCAGCTACAACTGACACAACCATAATGTGTCATTTCAAAATTCCGCCAACAGCTGTCTATTGAAAAGAACTCACTGACCTTTGCCTATGCAGAGTATACACTATTGTTTTTCATAAGAGAGCAGAAAATACTTACTTCTAGTTAAGTAACAAGTAAATCCATTCTCTCTTACACTGCTGGTCTAACAAATACACAGTCCGTAAACCAGCAATGATATGTCCCCAATGCAATTAATGTCAGAGATGTGAAAATGTCTTTACTCTTTTCTATTTCTATGCTGCACCAAGGCATCTTTATTGTAGCACCTAAAATTATACACTAAAGCTACATTTGTCTATGGTTACCATAATTTATATCAAGTGGCAAGGAAAGTATTCATAAAACTTAGCTTGAAAGGTTGAGCTCAGAAGCACATATTGATGATTCTGTGATTCTATGACTTTTTCCTGCTTACTCCTGTAAAGATCATCCCCACTGCAGTCTCTGCTGTTCCCCATGACTCACCTGCTCTGTCTGCCTGTGAATATCTCCCTTTCACAAGTGATACCAAACAATTTCATCGTAGGACTATTGGAAAGCAAAATGTACTGATGAGGGGCCTCTTTAGCCCTCACCAAAGCCTATGCCCATTAATCCTTCACCAGCTGTCATGCCTCAAGTGGAAAATCACAATCAAGCAGACAATATGGCTGTACTTTCCTGGCACAGCTAAACTCTGCTTTCCCCCTCTACCACCCTGTTTTTGTCACCCTTTCCCTTCTGTAGATACCTCTGTCCCTTCTTCCTTCCCAATGTCCTCCAAATATCAACCCTCTTTGTCTTGAGCCTCTCTGCACCCATCTTGTCTTCCTGGTTTATGCCTCTGCACTCTGAGTGAAGGTCACATCTTCAGTGACCCAGTCCTTAAATATGCCACGAGCTCTTTGATTTGAGATTATTTTGTGTAGAATTCAGTGGCTCTGGAGTATTTCCTGAAGCTGCTAATGAATTCAGGTTAGATCACACACTATACTCCTTCCCTGCATGCAATATTTGCTACAGCTGTAAAAATAAAGCCATTTCGTGTTGCATGCTTATGTAAAAAAAACAAAACTCTTTTTTAAAAATTATTTTTACTTTCCTTGTAAAAGCTCTTTGATAATGTCAGACAGTGTACTTTTAAGTGACGGGTTGCATGTGGTCCCACTGGAAAATATTTCGGCAAAACAATGAACCTTCACTACTATAAAAATATTGGATGAATAATAGGGATATCTGACCAACTGGAAGCAGCTCAAAATAGATATATGTGCCATAGCATTAATTACTATCTATATTCATGCACAATTGGTGTAGACATGCCAACTGAAACAATAACCTAAAAAACCAACTTGAGAATTAAATCAATGCAAGATAACCAAAATAATCAAATTTGTCACAAATGATCTTCAAAGTTCAACGACAGTAACAGAAATGCTCAGCTACCTCGCCTAGCCCCCTCTCTGTTCTACCATGACATGCCAATAAATATTCAGGTATATGGATAATTCCCTAGGAAATAATTTCTCAAATGCAATGGGTCACACTTTTAATTTTGGGCTAAGCTAGTGTATAAACAGGGCTCTCTGATCTGAGTTTAGAAGAAACTGGTCATGCATTAATCTGACAAATTTTCTATAGTGATAAAAAGATCAGTGTGTTTTTACTAACAATTAAGATATTGGAACCAAAAGAGGGAGAGTAGAAGGCTTCTAATATTCTGTTATATTGTGGCTGCAACATTATCTTAAATGTATATAGCAAATGTCAAGGATGCACATAGCTCAGTTGCCTACAAAATGAAATTAATTACATCTTGGCTTATATACCTTGTGAATACAGCACATAACGCTATAAAAACAAATATTTGAAAACCTCGCTAAGCAAAATTGTAATCGATAGCAGTTTGCCAGATGACAGTGATATTTTAAAGGAAAGTTTCTACAAAGTTTCCAAATTTGTTCAATAATGTGTTACTTAGAGTTCAGGGGTTTAAGACAGTAAAGTGGTAAAACCACACTTTGCAATTTAGACAGTTAATTCTAAAATTTTCCATGTATTATGCAATCCCAATCTGCTCGACTCCAAAATTCCTTTGGAGGCTTGCTAAATCTTTTCATCTCTGATATGCAGAATAAGTCTCACAGCTGTGAATGAATTTCTGAGCAATCCTTTGGTGCTCCTCTGCTTTGACTAGACTGTCAGTTCCTATGCAACTGTCATATATAATTGTTTTTCCAGTCGAAGAGAACAGAATTGAATTCTGCTTTCTAAACCATTCCTCCCTGCCCCTCCACCCGCTTTCAGCCCCATGTTTTGTATCTACGAAAGAAAATAAGGGCCAATGCCAGAATTCAAATACTAAGCAGTAGGAGACTGCTGATGCAAGTATCAACCAACCAACCCATTCCAGTAATCCTTCCTAAAACAGCAACCCGTCTCGGCCACTAGCAAACCCTCCACATAACCACGTTTAGCCTGTGGGTTTACTGCAGAGAGATATGATATACTCCACATACTTGGAAATGAATATACTGTACAGTCCATCTAGTTACTTGCCAGTCAGGGAGGCAAGGACTGCACTAATGACTGAATCCAGACTTTCTGTAAGACAACAGCTATGTCTATATTAGCAAGTGGTACACACATGAACTGCAAATTTGGAAAATAAACCAGTTGGTGTTGAAGACTTGACACGTACACCATATGTATTTTGTGGGCTTGCTTTGGTCTTGCTCTGGCCATGGATCAAATGCCTAGTAGTAGTTAGAGCACATTTTTGGTTTAATTTCATCTGAAAGTAATGTGACTTACATGCTTCAAGACTGCTTTGTGATGTGAACCAAAGAATATAGGAAAAATCAGAGTATTTGCCCCAAAGTTGCTCCTGATTTGAGCTAAAATGCTAACACAGATGAATCCAATGCAAACGTTTTTTATTAGGCCACTATGTGAGAGTGGATGCAAAAGACAGGACAAGATATTGTTTAAAAAATTACTATTTAATGTCAAACACAGACAGTCAGAACACAGGAGTTAGTTCTCAAGGACCTCAGAATCAGCGTAGTGATTTGTATCTACAAGGCTGCTGCAACACATGTAGAGATAACAAATGAAAGCTGGAAGAACTTTATACTAATTTTGCACATCTCCAGTTCACTAAACAAAGCCCAGCTTAGGAGAGAGGAGTGTCAGTAAGATGTTAAAAGGAACTTGTTAAACACATGGAGAATAGAAGATTAACATCGTATGAGCATAAATTCATATATGCACGTGCTCTAGTGGCGAATGAGGACAAGTTCAAGAAGTCCTCATTACGAATGAAAGCAGAATTGAGTTGGAAAGGCTTCCTCTTCACAGGCAGAAGGCAAAGATAAAGCAGCATGAGTCTCCAAAGCAAAGAGCTCAGTGTCACAAGGAAGATCCTTCTTAACCCTCTTTTTGTGCTCTTTGGAGTTACGGAAAAGAATCAATATTAAACCAACACTGGAACCACATTAAAAAGAAGGGATATTAATCAACTTTGTTGTTTGGTTTTTATTATATTAAATTTATTAAAAATAATTTTTAAAGAGAAGTGTTAAGCCACTGCAAATATTAACACTAAATTTATTATAATTATCACTCCTGTCATTTATGTGGGTGAGAATTAACTCATACAATTCACCCTTCCAATTCATTGACTTTGAAAGATGTTATATGGCCTTTTATATTAGCAATAATGATCCTAAAAGAAAAGATTATACCACTAGCAATTAATTTTTTTTCAAAATACAAAATAGAGAAAAATCCTGCAGAGAAAAACATGTCAATATCTCTAATTGTTGTGAACATTTGCTTTCAAGGTGGGAACGCAGATATTACAGGTAAAAAACAACTACCTTTTGAAAGTACTATAAATAACTTTATCATATTATATAAGTGGTTTGATAAAAAATAGAAAAGAAAGTAAATATTTTGCTAAAATCTGATGGGAAGGCCTGAGGAAAATGGCATTAAATACAGTTTCCTCAGCTTGAAAAATCTATGCCAGCTCATTTTCATGAACCTCACAGGGAATCAAAAGTTTTAAGTGATAAATGAATGTATTTGGACTTACTGGACACACAGTAATGCTTTGCTCCCATTGACTCATGCTCAGACTTTCTTCTAGTGTTGTGCACTTCTTCATCACCATGTCCCAGCCACAATAAGGGTCTTGGGATCCAATGCATGCACTGTGAATGAAAACCAATCAGAAAACATGAACATTTATCTTTGTCTGTACTGGCCAAAGATCTCTAAATAACTATGTAGCATCTCTTTGTATTTCATAGGCCTAAAACATACAGTGAAATTGATCCCTGTTGCGGTATGGCATCAATGAAATGACTAAACAGAAGAAAAATGAATTTGAATGCCTACACAAAGCTAGAATTTCTTTTGAGTGCATAGCTGAATTTCTGGCTGCATGCGCGGTATGTCATCAAGAAGGATTATTGTACTTACTAGATAATTACAGAAATTCATAAAAAGCGTATGTTGTCTGCTCCAAGAAAAGAAGATTTTGGGAGTTATAGTTGTTAGTCTTTTCTATCAGTTTTGGAATTATAGTTATCATCTTTGTCAGAAATCAGATTACAATGTCTACTCTTTGAAAATTAATTAGAAAACCCTCTGATTTGTTTTCTACACTGCTATAGAATCCCTGGAAATAAGTTCAAAGGGGTGCTGCTGGTGGCTGCCATCACACCTCTCACATATCACATGCTGCGCTAGACACTCCCTCCTAGTGGCACCCAAGGAGAAAAAAAGAAGGTTAGAGAGAAGGTTGGTAGTCCAGCTTCCTACAGACTCTGAAAGACCCAGTGTACAAAACTAGAAGTTCTTTTCTCTGTTAAATGGCAGGTTTCTCTTGCTACTGGTAGGTCAGGTATTAACAGTCAAAGCAATAGGTCTGCAGCTTCATAGCTAAAGATACATAAGAAAGTAGGTGGAAGTCCCATCATAATGAAGCATAATATAATTGTTTTAACACTTGTAAAAGTACGTATAAATTACACATAAAAATAATAAATTCAAACATTTTGTCTAGATTACAAAAAAATGCTAGACTGATCATTCTTGTTCAACTCAAATCGATGGGCATTATCATTCTCTCTTTAATTGTCTGTTCACATCACATCTGTCCAGTGAAGGGCCACAAAGATTATTAAGAGACTGGAGCATCTCTCTTATGAGGAGAGGTTGAGAGAGCTGGGGCTGTTCAGCCTGGAGAAGAGAAGGCTAAGAGAGGATCTCATCAATATGTACAAATACTTGAAGGGAGGGTGCAAAGAAGGGGGAGCCAGAGTCTTTTCAGTGGTGCCCAGTAACAGGACCAGAGCCAATGGGGACAAATCGAAACACAGGAGGTTCCATCTGAACATCAGGAAACACTTTTTACACTGTGAGGGTGACTTAGCACTGACACAGGTTGCCCAGAGAGGTTCTGGAGTCTCCTTCCTCGGAGATATTCAAAAGCCATCTGGATATGGTTCTGGGCAACTGGCTCCAGGTGACCCTGCTTGAGCAGGAGGTTGGACCAGATGACCTCCAGAGGCCCCTGCCTACCTCAAACCTTCTGTGATTCTGTCCTCACAAATCCTGTGTTTTATTCATATTTCTATTTATCTCTGGCATTCCTTATATAGTTCCATGCTACCATCAGACATAATGCAGACTAATTCCCTAGTATGCTACTCCATAATACCATCACAGACGATTCTTAGTGCTTATAAATTTCAAAGCATTAGTTTCTATAATACACTTGGCAATGTGGATTGCCAGTACTATGCAGGAGGATAGTTCCCATCTGCAAAATGGGCACAGTAAGAGACGTAATAGCCAAAACTCCTTAGGTGCCCCTAATTAGGCTGCCAGTTTGAAGATAGAGCTTTTGGTTCAGGGGATTCAGTGTTCAGAAGAGACTTCCCAACTGATGGCTCTTGCAGCTGCGAGCACTTAGCATTTTTGTAACTCAAGCTGCACATGTTTCCATTTAACTGTCTAGAAAGTGAGGAGGACAATTAATGCAAATTATGGAAAGTTTTAAGTGTCTTGCCCTTTCAGTGTTTGCAAGACAAGATGGTCAGTGATCTCCTCCACAGCATCTCTGATAAAGCACGTGCTTTATGAAAAAAGGGTGCAAAAAAAAGTTAAAGGCTGACATAATGCACCATTTGCAACTTTAGCTGTGCTATTTCTCAAAGTGCTCACTTTTCCAACTTCACTATTCCTTTATGTTAAGGGTTAATATTTTTACATGCAGTTACTATGCTTTAGACACTTTTTATTAAAACAAAAACAAATATTTAAAAGTCAGTATCCTTTCACTTAGAACCACACTCCCTCTTTCCTGGGAGTAAGCTGATCCTTCTCCCACCCTGCTCTTAGTCCCCATTTCCTCTTTTGCATTTGTTTCCCCATTACTTTCCACTCAGGCAAATCAAAATGGCTTGCACCTTTCATTACAAGTCACTTAGAAGTTAGAAGTAGGTCACTAAAAGCATATTTCAACTGTTATTATAACTTCCTGGTATCCGAACAGATCCTTGTTTCATGGAAGAAATAAAGTTAAAATATGCTGAAAAGTCCTTGGATTGCTGGGATACAGCATGTTCAATCACTCTGTGGACACCGAACATAGCCATTTCGATAAGTGAACAGGTTTGGGGAGCATGGCAGCAAGATAAAATGAAGCCAATCTTTTCAGAATTTAGTTAAGAAGGTCCACTGAGAGTATGAAAACTATGATTTTAAGATGTTAATAACTCAGCTAACCTCATGCGGATGACAAGAGGCTAAGTGCGAAGAACTTTCTCCAAAAATGAGAGGCATTAACAGTCTTCAGTATTATTATTTTTTTCTTTACACTACATAAATTAATCCTGGAAACATGAACTATTCCAAACAAGGCAACAGGAAATTTTGTCTGAGTGTTCCTCACATGAGAAACTCTAGTTTTGCCTGGTTTTTTTTTTTTTTATAATGTTCTAATTGATCGTCCCAGTCATTACTATATGTAAGTCTCATCTTGTAAAGAGTTTAATTTCTGAAATTTTTTGTTCAGACAGGAAAATCATACCACAAAAGTGTAGTTCAGCCTCATCACCCTCTTTCCGGCATTTCAGTTCACCATGCCAGATATATTCATGAAATGAGGCAGGACCTGGCTTAAATAGCTGCCCTGTTCTCACGTATTGGCACAACAGTCCTTTTCTGTTCTCCTCCCTGCCTCACATCTCAGAGGGTTTCCTTATTTATTTCTTTTAGATCACTTGCTTAGATCACCAATATCTCTGAAAAGTACATATATTTTCTTTTAAATGAGAAAAAGAAGAGAGGTAATATGAGGGTAAAATTTTATCCTATTTGCTTAATTATGTCACATTTTAAAACTATTTTATTTCCTTTGAGGGATAATTTAATGTGTGAATAACAGCAGCTAGCTAATTATTTCGATCTGCTATGCCTAGATAAAAAAAGAAAAGAAACAGATAACAAAATAAGTTTACAGATAGAAAGTGAGAAGAGAAAAAAGCTTGTAAGTATGAGAAGTTATCAGAAGTTATCAGAACTTCTATCTGAAATGTGAAATTTAAAGGGACTGTTATTAACGCACAATTATGTGTCTTTACTGTCCTCCATCAAGGAAAATTTTATATTAACAGTTTTTAAATGAATCTCTCTCCCAAGAGGCAGCAATAAGAGGAACAGCTTCAGCGTATACATGAAATAACATAAGAAATTGTACAAAATGGCTGTCAAATTCATGTAAGTAAGGAAAGTAAATTAGATAGCACTACACATCTTTATCCCGTCTCCTCCTAAATCTCTGTCTAAATTAAAGCCATTCTAGATACCACTGTCGAGAAATTAGATAAATTTAAAAATTAGCATTGGGTCTTTCTGTTGACAGGGCCCTTTCAGATAGTGACACTGGCAGTAGCAGAGCTGGATAATGTATTAGCCAGCTTGTCTCTGGAAGTCTACCTTACATCTCAATTTCACCAGAGATGAGAATGAATGTTTTGTCTGTTATTCCCAGTAGGCACCAGCCTACATCTCTAAGACTACACATGATTTGTCCCAGTGCTGCTAAAACTGGCAATTTTGTGCAGAACGGAAATAAATTCAGGAATAAAAGTGAATTGGTTCATTCTAAGACTCTTGATGCCACTTACCCTGTTGAGTCAGCACTCTTCACAAAAGTTTTCAACAGCTTTTGGCTTCTACTGACTGATTCTAATTTTCCTCTATGTTGTCATCTCACACTTTTTACCAAACATAAATAATAGGTAGTTGAATGTCTCTCCTGCAAGGCAGTGATGGCTCGGTATGCCTACTGACAGTCATGCAACACTCAAACAATGGATTTTGACTGACTGGTAACAGAACTGTAAGTCACCCCACTCTAAGGCAAGCCAACAAGAGCAGGTCATTTTCCTCAGCTATTTTATAATTATCACCAAGCAGGCTGGCAAAAACTGCTCTACTTCAGTTACATTTGAGATGATTTGTTCAGACGCAAAATGAGGCAGAAATGAACACCATTCAGAGCAAAATATATAAAAAACCCCATACAGTTTTAGACTAAAACGAATTAATTATGTGTGCTCCAAAGAACAAAAAAAACTTAAATTAAAAGCTATATCCTGATACCATTGATTTCAAAGAGATTTTTAAACCCTCTTTGAGGGGAAGAATATATTCCGCTATCAATATACATTGTAAGTGCTACTCAGGTATCGTCTTGAGCTGTAACATTCTATTCAGAGAATGTATAAACAGAAGAGGTGCATCTTCTGAGACTGTTCAATGAAACATTTTTCTGTCTTTACCTATAGCAGCATTTTGAAGAACAGAGGATATTTCAGTCTCCTGACCCTTTCAAATTGTTTCTACTGACATAGCCATGCCTACCTAGTTCCAATTACTGTCAACTATGATCTGGACACTTCATATACCAGGAACTGAACTGGGGTCACCATCTTATTTCACAGAAGCCAGATTCCTCACTGCAAATTTGAACAGACACCTGAAGATAAAAGCCTGTCATGTTCCAAATCCACTGTGTCATCTACTTCTGAATGAATACACAAATCTGATACAGGACTTCTGTACACAGGTACCCATCGGTATTTTCATTACTACTGGTTTTGTAGATATATATATATATATATATACACGTGTGTGCATATATAGATAAGGGCAATGAAGGACAGGGATCTAAAGATATAGATGAATGATGCAGAACAACATAAATGGTAGGCAAACAAGTAATAAAGTCCTAGGAGCTCAAACTAAGATGCCTGTCAAATATTCAGAATCCTGCTTAACCTTTGCCTGTATCATTAAGAAAAATCAAATGCTTTAATCATCTCAGCCACTCTGTGTGGACTACTATTGCTTCCTTCTACTTGAATTTCTGTAAGGCAATCAAAATCCATCTAGGTGCAGTTCAATCTTGCAGCATGCACTGACAAAATTTACAAGCCTAAAATTTACAAGCTCTTCCCTTCAAATCCAGAATCAGGAATTTATGTATAACTTTTTTAGTAAAATCATTTATAACACGCAATTCTCTGGATACAGACGCTTCCAAGTGGCTCTACTTGGAACAAATACGAAAGACAACTTTCAGAGCATGGTCTCTACAAAAGAAGGTAGGCTTGCCATTCATTGTAAAGAAACAATATCCGAGGTCCCCATCCATGTCAATCAGCCAAGACAAAGCTTCCAGCCCTCTGATGAGGAAGTAGGAGCCTGGAAATGCTGGGACCACTAGGTGCAGCTAGGGTTTTCAGAGTCCTTTTGATGGGCTGAAACTAGAGCCTGCAAATCTGTGGTTGGTAAATAGGCTCTGAAAATTGGAGCTACTTACGTAGCAAGATAACCCAAGAGCAACAGTTTTGAGGATTTTCCCACAAGTTGACGGGTTCCTAGATGAGAACAGTAGTAACAGTGATGATTCCCCAGGCTGGACAGGTTTGCTTCCATATGGCATCCCCATGTCTTTAAAAGACCCGCACATCTTTAGCAGATATAAATGTAAACAGGGTACACGACTTCCTTACCCTTTTAGGCTGCTGTAACCTAGGTTCTTTTGAACTTAAATGTTGAGGTTAACTTTATACTATAATATGAATCAATTATAAAGATAGCAGGCCCAGATGTAAGATGTCCAACTTGACTCCTTAAAAGTACTAACCAGATAGCAGGTATCTTGATATTTTGAGAGCACCGTTACCTCTCATTTCAGAAGTAACTGTAGATACCTCCATTGGCCTGACAATGTATCATCAGGAGCAGATGGCCTTTAAAGCCACCTGGTTTGGGATCGTAGAACTGGAGCCTCGAAACTCCTGTTCTGGAATCCTGCCCACAGTTCACACTACTGCATCAAGAATACTCTCTCTCTTTCATACATTCAGGTCAATAGTTGACTCCAAACTCGGATGTTAATTTTCTGTAACACTTCAAATAAATGAAAATGTCCACAAAAAGATTACAGATTATTAAGAGAGCTGCAAATAATTCTCATGAGAAAACAACTGCTACGTAATGCAGAGCACTGTAAACTGAGATGCAAAGGATATGTGCTGGCCTGACTCCAAAGCAGTCCAGTAGCTGATACGTTAAATTATTTTAAAATAAAAAAACCTTCCAGATTTGCCTTTGTTTGTTTTTTTCATTTGTTTTTAAACCAACCAGTATCTTTAACTTCTGTTTCCAGAGAATACATTTGGCAAGTATCAAATGACTAGCAAAATGACCTCTTGGAAAGTGAGTTGCTTTAAACACGTCAGGTGATTTACATGAAAAACTTAACAGTAACTACACTGAACTTAAAACTCCTCAAACTTTTTGTACTTTTTAAAGCAAAGAAATTAATTACATCATGACATATGAAAACCACATGCTTGTTTTAAACTTTTATTTCTTAGCTCACTTCTTTGTTTAAAATAATATCCTTCTAATAAAATCTGAATTGCAAATATGTAGTCAAGTCCATCTGGTTCTCTTGCAACTTTGCAAACTAAAAGGAAAAGACATTTTCCTTTGTCCTCCTAGGGTACTGCAATAAATACATTGGAGCAGGCTGTAAAATTCTACCTGTTTGTCAAAATTCCTTCTTGTTTGCCAAAAATGTGTGCTTACAATACCATACATACACATATAGATCACACACTTTAAAGAGTTGTGACTAAGTATTTCAGGTGCAGCAAAATGTAAATGCAGAGTTTGTCTCTGATACGTTTTGTGGGTGTGACAGACACTTTCTGCAAAAACCTTGGTCCTCAAAGAGGAAGAAAGAAATGTAAGTCAACCTCAGATCTGCAGAGCTTCAGTTGCTTCCCCTCCTCAGTATGGGACTAATATTCTACTCCTTTTGAGTGAGGAAGACTTTCAACTGTGCTTATTTCATAGTTTTGCTGACTTTACTAGTGTTCTCATAAGGTCACACCAATTGAAGATAATTTTGCAGTGTATCTAATAACTAAAAAAAGACTTGACATTTTTAAAATGTGTTTATAATCTAATCTTGCAGCCAGGATTTTGGTTTATCTTAGTGTGGGAAATTTATGAAGATTCTGATTCTGGAATATTACTCTGGAATCACTAATTCAGATTAGGCCTCAAGTGGTTCCAACATTCTAATGTAGCAGTGTCTTCCTCTGATTTAAACTGGAGTAAGGCTCGCATATTTTGAAATAATGAAATCCACCTGGATATACAAAAATAACTATTCCAGAATGATTATTTCAAAACAGCAATTTCAAGTCCATGTGTTGACAAGCCCTTCTGGACACATCAGCACCTAGTAATAGTTTAGACCACATTACTGGTTGTTAACGTGTATAATATTCATATATAGAAATCATTATTCTATTACATAATGATAGCCACAGTGTTTTATTCCCAGGGAAACAGGTTTGTACTGAGTGCGAGAGTAATTCTGAGGAAGCAACATCTATAGCCAAGGAAAAACAAAGGAATGCAACAGCAGTTGAAATACTTAATCCAATAATCTTTCTGGAGTTCTAGGAATGAAATACTTAATCCAATAATCTTTCTGGAGTTCTAGGAATGAAATAAAGCACAACCAAATCTGCAATAATTGTTTTCTTCTGTTAGTTAATCCAGTACCCCTCTTATTACTATGCTGCTACAGTTATCTTTTGCATATGTACAGATTGTGTAGCTGATGGTTAACAAGGAAGCCAAAGTAAAAATGATGGAGTACAGAGAGAGAAAAGTCAGGGTTACAGCTTAATAGCTATGGTAACAATACTTAGCAAAACAATCTTGTGACCCAATAATATTTTAAGCATATAATGTAAAAAACAATACTCAAAAATTTCCAAAAGTTGTTTTTCTACACCACACCAGAGAAGTCACTATTTGTACAGCTTTTAGCAGATGCCACTATTTATACACTCAGACATAACATCATAGTAAGATTAGTTTTCAAGCATTCTAAGTGTGTAAGACCTATCTTCCATCAGAAATACCAATTCTTGATCCGTGCTTGGCAAGATTTTGCAGAATGTTGGGCTGATACAACCTTTCGTTGCCCCTACTTTCAAAACTGATGCACTGAAAACTCCCGTACAAATCATTACATCTACAAATTTGCCTCAGAGAAACCACTGCCATCCACGGTGGCTTTAGAAGGCTACAGCTGCCTATTAAAAGAAAGCCGACTGGTTCTTTGTTTCCAGGGATAGAGTCTTTAGCCCCCTGCTACAGTTCTCACCCCTTATTACAGATGCTTAGAGCCTTCAAAGTAAATAGCAAACACTACAACTTTAGGGAGTTTATTAGTTTTCTTCTCGTGATAATCATTCTATTTATCTCGCATTATAGTTAATTAGCGGGTATACAAAAGTCTGTTGTGCTTTATGCTTGGTCTGCTCAACTCTGAAGAAGGACAGAGAGCTGGAGAATTCTTGGTGAAAATAATAGCTCCAGTGAATGATGCTGGTGGTCTTCTGTAAAAGTTTGATAAACGTGTGTGAATTGCAATAACCAGGTGATAATAACCTGGTCAAATCTTAAGGATTTTCCCCAAGGAGTGCCAAGCTAAGGTAACTGCTCTGCTGTTTCCTCCTTAAACATGAAGACGTCAGGGCTTTTTGGAGAACTGTTTGTAAGAATTCACATGGCCCAAACTATTTTTCCCTGGCTGATTTCTGAAAACAGCAGAATTACGACAGGATGTTCAAAACTATTCAGCCATCGGCAGAAGTCTGCGGGAGACTCCCTCCATGAAAACTGTCAATCCAAATAACTAACACGGGCAACTCATAAACAACAAAAACATCATGGCATAATGGAAAGCACTGAGCAACACAAACTACAGATGTGACAACAGGCTCTGAGCGGGGTATGGTCTGTGGTCACAGCAATAAAGTGCACTGAACTGCACATAAGAACACCAAAAAAAAAAATAATTAATCAAATCTATTCTCCAAAGGTAAAACAATATTTTCAAGTGCCGTTGGTAAGAGCGTCTGTGGCAGCAGAGCTGTGAGCTGGTAGAGCAGGACCGTCCTGAACCAGAAAGAACGTTTGTCAGAGGCAACATTGTGTCACAGAGGACTCCACCACAAGAAAGCGATGGAGGAACAGACTTACAAGGTGATACAAATTAGCTAAACATGTACAGCATATCAGAGTGATAATAAGGAGGCACAATAAACTGAATAAAAACAACCACCACATGCTTTAGAGGCTGGTACGTTAAGAAAAAACAAGGAATAATGCAATAAAAACAAAAAACAGACAATCTCAAGAAAATTATCTTGACATTGAGATATTATCTTGTCAAATAGTCTGCTCAACAGAGGGACTGAAGTTGCATTGTCTGAAACTCTTGCAATAAACCTAAACAAAAAGATTAGAAAAGATTAGATGGTGAGCACTCTGCCATTGACACAAAAAGGCAGGACAGATGAGCTAGTACATCTTCAGCCTTTTGACTTTTTTAAGGCTGTTATTTATACACAAGCATGCTGTATTTCTCAAAAGTTATGTGAAGTAGATATTAAAGGCTACACATGCCCTTGATCTGGGGAAGAAGCTACTTATTATTGATGAAAGTTCAGAATATAGCCTTGGCGCAGCTATACTGCCCTACATATGATAAATGTGAATAGATAAAATTAAAATAATCAAAAAAAGAACAATGCACCAAGGCATTTTCCTTAGAAAAGGTTTACCCATTACTCTATTTACCCATTGCTATAGTATAGAAGTAATAGTTAGCAGCATATAACAAGACTGTGAGTATTAAAGCACCCAGCAACGAAGTGACTAAATTTCAGATGTTTCATTACCTAGTGAAATTTATAGTCCCAAGTAACGTACCTACACTCTCTCCACCTGTAAAGAACCAAATATGCTTGAAATCCAGCATAAGCCAAGAAAAAACTAATCAAGCCAAAAGTATCTGATAGGTGAGAGAAAGATTGCATTTTCCAAACGATCTGAGTCTCTAATGATGGGTGACAAGGAGATGCCTTATTTTATCTAGATCACAGCTGTAAATCCTCTCCTTTCTCACTAAACAGAGCTAGATTGCTGGTTAACTCTTTAACCAGGGAGAAAGCATGGATGGTAACCCTTTTGGTGCAATGGATATCTAATTATGCAAGCAAGATGATACAACCACAAAAGATACGACTGAAAAAACGCACAAGTAATAATTTTACCTCCTTTTAAGTAAGTCATTCCAGTGGAAGAAAAGACTTCACATACCTCTGGGCAGAGGAATAAATTATCATTTCAGCAGGATTTGAGTCATTTAACTACCTTTCTACTCAGTAAAATGGGAACAGAACTTTTTTCTTTTTTTTTAAAGACTCTTAAAATCAAGTCAATTAGACCCCACTGCTCAAAAAGAGAGAAGAACGCCTAGCCTGCAGCTGTGTATGGGGTCTACGATTTGAGACAGCGGTCCCACGCTGTGAGGGCAGAAGCATGTTTTGGGCCTTGCAGCTGGGGTAGCACTGATGTACCTTGGGAATTGTCCTGACAAAAGTACAGGTACCAGGGACCTTGTGGGACCTCCACACAGGCACCAGTTAAACAGGTGCTCTGGAAGTCTCACCTCTAGATTTTGGAGTTCACACCTCACTAGTAAAATAATAAG
This sequence comes from Burhinus oedicnemus, assembly GCA_008921705.1. Taxonomy (NCBI): domain Eukaryota; kingdom Metazoa; phylum Chordata; class Aves; order Charadriiformes; family Burhinidae; genus Burhinus; species Burhinus oedicnemus. The sequence continues at coordinate 2,358,056 of VFFE01007197.1, forward strand.
GCTCCAGCCTTGAAATGTTTCAAGTGGAGTGCAGACTTGATGTAAATACAGGACACCCATATTATTGAGCTATCTGTGTTTACAAAATCTCTAAGAAAACACAGCCCAGTCTCCCTTTCTGAAATAAACACATCTGCTTAAGAAAATACCTTTAATGTCTTGTACAACCAGGACAGCATAATCATGTCATATTCAAGGAAAGAGAGAAGCACAAGAACATGTCATATTTTTTCCTTCTCCAGATACACACACAGACACCGCTCCCTCTCCTAAAATAAGTGTTCTTCACTTAACAAAAAGGAGGAAACAAAACAAAAAGGGCTACAGGACCTCCATACATCCTGTTTCAACTAGCTAAAACAAAGAAAGATGAAAATTAGTCCTATGTTGGCCCCTAAACCAACCAAAAGCTTGAGGCAGAGAGTTGCCTATGTATAACTTTTCCTTAAAGTGAGCTTTGCAGGATTTCCAATGGGTCTTTGAGTGTCCTACCACTACTATTTTAGCAGAAAATACCTAAAATTTGCTAGATAAGACAGCATAAACAAAAAGGGCCAGTAAAGAACTGTAGTAAGGAGAATCCCCCCTTCCCTGGTCTACTCCAATTTCCCAGGGTACAGCTTTTCCTTCAGTCTTGTGCTCAATCCAGTAGCCTTTCACTGGCCTCCTGCATGGCACCAATCCCAATGTAGAGCCAGGTCCCTTGGAAAAGTCCTGCCGCTGTCTCTGAGCCACAGCTCTACACCTGCATGCTGCGGCACCTCCCTGCTGTGACTGCATGCGTGTTCCCTCTGACAGCCAGAAATGTCTCCATCTGCAAATGGTCGCTGCCTTTCACGGGAGGTATAAGCTCTCTGTCTGCTGCACAAATAGCAAATAGCAGCCTTTCTCCCTCCTTTAATAGCCCAGCTTTTCAAAGGAACGTATATTAAACAAGCTGAAAGCATAAGCTAAAAAACAACCAAATGTACCTGTCAGAATTCTCAAAAAACTCATGACGCTGCTTCAGAGTCTACCTGACACAAAACAGAATAATTGTACTGAATTACTGGAACCACATTTCTATCAAAGGGAAGATATACCTAATTAGATTAAATTAACAATCTCTAATAGCATACGTTTTGCAACCTAGAAGTACTTATAGATAACCTACAGAAAAAGTTGTATGCTGAACTTTAAATTCCCTAACTACCATAATACAGTCTAAAACCAAGTGATAATTTGTAAGTTATTTTCCTTATTTAAGCTAACAACTGTTGGCTGCATAACAGTTTCACCCAGTAGAATATTTACATTTATTACAGTTTCCTGATCAAGCACTATCTTTAAATAGCCACTTTTCCAAGGTGTCTTAACTCTCAGTTCATCCAATCCAGTTTTCTTTCTGAACCTACAGACATATTGTTTACTCAGTTACAATACTGCCTAAAAAAAACCCAACTTAAATTTGTCCAACTTTCAAGCTTTAAATATATTAAACCAGCAGCTATATTGCACGTTATCAGATACTTGTTTTCTATATAAATCATTTCTTATTGTTTCATTTCACAATTCAGAATCTGTATGATGACACTTAAATATCAATATAACTCCTTGAGAGTCTCATCTGGTCCTAACAAATTAGTAAAAGAAGTCAGAGACACTTCTGATAAACAGTGTACACAGAAAGTCATTGCTGAGAGAGGCAATTAACTTGGATTCCTACTTAGTCATTTTTCCTTCTCATTTTTCCGCAACCCGCTGCAAGCATTTTTCTCTAATGAAATCAAACTAGCTGATTCTTCATACCTGTATGTTTTGTAAAAGAGACACCTCTTCAAGGGGACCTTAATCACGTGTTCCTGAAGGCCCACAAAAAGGACACTCTGGCTGTGCAGGATCTGAAGGCTCCTGATGGGCTCTCGCTGACTTTTTGGCAGGAGTTCGATTTCCTCGAGCAGGCAGCTGCTTGAAGTCTGGTTCATTGGGGCAAGTACTTTCTTAATAGTGCCATAGTCTGCAAAGGCAAGAGGAAAATAAGTTGCTAAAAATCATAGTAGCAATTCTACCTATTTGGTGTCATTCAGTGAACAAATCTTCGTCCCGTGCCAGATGTTCTCAGTGAGGCCTCAGAAGCCACACTCCATGTGGCAGTACATTGACTGGAGTTTCCTATATTTCTTATAGTACAGTGAAAAGAACTTGAAAACAGCCATTAAAATTTTCTATGTGATGTAATACAGTAAAAAATAATTTTATTAGTGCAGAACAGACTTCACAGCAGCAGTCACTAGAAAACAATCTTTCAAAGCCTGGCTATTATAAATGCACATTCACAGCAAGTGTTACTGATTTTAGTTTACCAGATTGTACTACACTTTACTATATTTAAAACAGTTTAAAAAGCAATAAAGTCCATCATTGCCCCAGTCTGTTTTAAAATTCTATGTGTTAAAAATTTGGGGTTTTAGATGTGTATCACATTCATTTAATAAAGCACATATGCCTGAATATCTGCAGGTCTTAATTGAGTCTAGGTGAATATAACAATAAAACAAGGCTGTGTCCCTTCGTCTTACTTATCTGGATTTTAAGCTCTGAAAAATCCTATCTTTTAGCATTTGCTCTTCAATTCTATTCTTATTGTGATTTCTAAGCAAAGACAGTTAAGCATCACAAACCAGAGTCAGACAACTGATGAGATTTCTGATTCACTCATGCAAAATTTTTAAATAATTTAAAAATACCATAGAACATTTGTTCTGTACACAAAGGACCACATTCTCACACTGATAAATATTTCAGGTAGCTGTCTGACCAAAACTGCATTATGCAATTTTCTATGTGCCAGCAATAGTAAATATTAAAGTTCCAACACTGCAAACACATAACTGAGATCAGCTCTTGCTCATGTGAAGTCTTTAAAGACTGAAACATCTCTTGTGAGTTGGTAACAACTGCAAGACAAATGTTTGGGATGCTCTGTTCTGCAGACCAGTAGCTAGGGTTTTTGCCACCACAAGCACAAGGCCAGAGGCTTTGGTGGGCAGCTGGCAGCGGAGGGTCTCAGGATGTGTCTGGCCCTGCCTTGGTGAGAGCTGGTTTTAGCCATGGCAGCAACTGTCTGGTGGCCACATGCCTGTGGCCTTCTTGTGCTGGCTTCGCTCTGGGAGCGCCCAGGGCAGGGAGCTGGCACTCCTACATAGTCACTGCCGGACAAACAGCACCTCTGGAGTAACAGGGCTGGGGCAGGGCAGTGTGCGGCTCCCAGACTTTGCCTGGAAGGCAAAAGTGGTGAGGAACAGCAAGTAAACAACCTTAAGAAAATACAAAAAAGTAGCCTCAAGCAGATTGCAAAACCAAAGAGGAGGTGGAGAAACCAAGATGCCAATTGCTGTTAAAGTCTTCTCCCTCATCCTGAGGAAGACTGAATAGTCAATCTTAAGACCTGGAGAAGTACTGGAAGGGAGACCATAACATCAAATAACAGGGAGAGTTAGTAGGAAGTCTACAAATAAGATTTTAACCATATTATTAACAAAACTTTAGTAAGTAGATAATATGGACTTAATTTTATCAGACAGTCAAAACTAATTAGATGAACCATAAATGCTTAGCTCAGTATATGAAGTGCATTCCCCTTTGTCCAGAAGACTCTGAATGTAACAGATCATGTCTGCATGTTAAAGCCTTCTGACTGACCTCTCAATTCTTAATATAATCACTTCACATAATTCCTTGCATTTTCCTCCTTTCTTGGTATAAACAAGCTTTTCAGGATTTACTGTATGTAAGAGCATTTGTTAGAAAAAACCCTTTATTAAATGACAATTTTAATTTTCATTAAAATTTAACATTTTTGACAAAAAAAATTCTGATTTGACTATCACTTCTTTTTTCCAAACAACCTAAAGTAGAGTTATATTCAAAAACTAATTAAACCTTTGCCAAGAGTCAGTTTTGTCTCACAATTAAGCGATAACCAGCTCAATTGAAGAACGTCACAAGCAGTGTTTCCACTGCTGATTCCTGGATGCAAAATCAAGCAGTGAGATCATTTTACACACGTAAATGAGCTAGTATCACTTTAAAGATTAGTTAGTACAACTCTATATCACTTGTCTAACTGGCAGCCAACATATTCAATATGATTCATGATACATTGCATTTGGCTTGCCACCTTTTTCCTGCATGAGACAAAAATCAGGTACGCATTTAGTACGTGCTTCTCGTACAGACTAATATTTCTTCCTGCTGCTATGCCGGGTCCGGCATCTACAGACTGAGTCACTTGCTGTCACTTCCCCAAAGATAAAAGAGAAGTAAAACCCCACGTGACTGGAGGCCTCCTTCCTCCCTGCCTACATACACATTTAATTTAGAAGTGCAGCTTTGGACATGATCAAATATGATCAAAACCAAGCATGTTGTGTTTCTTGCCTCCTCAGTAAATTTATTTATTGTAGAGGGCAGAGTTAAAATTTTTTTAATGTTCAGGTCTATGACCTGGAGAACATGGTTACAGCAGCATACTACCCTTGAACAAAATAAACTATTCTCACTTTGAGAACTGCAGCACTAATGCCTTCCCCAGGACAGCTGTCATTGCTCTTGTTCTTCCTCCTTATCTTGGCACACAGTCTCCATTCCTCCCATTTCCTTTTGCTTTCTTTCAGCATCCCCCAAATCATTCTTTTCCCATTTGTTGTCTAAGAGGATCAGCACTCATACAGAAATGTCAAAAGTCATAAATGACTGGGCTTTAAGTGAAGAAGCAGTGCCAGAGATCCCACAGATTATCAGGAAGAAACACTACCCTTCACAGCAGCAATGTGGGCCCTATGCAAGTTCAGTAAAGAGGAATAAAATGTTATCTGAGATCTACCTCTGCCTCGGTAAACTCTCCCACTTCTGACCTTCTATAACCTAGCTTCTCTGCTTTAAATTCCTCCTGCCTATGACTCTGATTTGGCATGGACCACCCGGCAGCCCAAACTAGGATGACTATCTGTTTTTATTCTGCAACTTTGAGACGGACACAGATTGAATTGGCGGCTGTGTTCATCAGACTATGGTACACAGCAAAGGGATGCAGCTATCAACCTCCTCAAACTGTACTAGCATGTGATACTGGTGACACCAGGCTGCCTTGCAGCGGAAAATCATAGCCATTGCATTGGTACTTTCAAAAGCCAGGTGCTTTGCTCCAGTGTTTCCAATTCTACTACAATGCGTGCAACATTATGCATCCAGCCTCCAGTAAAGATTGCAGATTGCCTAAAGAAATTGTAAAAGTCCCATTCTCAAAAGTTCAGCCATTTCACACCACCATTGTAGAGCACAATAAAGAGAAAAGTAGTGAAAGAAATGAGTCTTGAATATGGCCCTGGGGCATGGATGTTTTCAGACCTGTCAAAATCTTTCAAGTCAATATTTACTTTATAATCAAACTAACTGTCCACTTCTGCCAAGAAACAGCTGAGAAAAATAGTAAACCGACCTTCCTAATGGATGTAACTTTATCACCATGGACACAAGGAAAGTTCCAGTTTCATCACAAATGTCAAGGCTGAGTCCAACAGCTATTTAAGAATTCAAATGAATGGCATCTTCATACCCTAAGCATAAGCAAGACATGGTGGAATAGATCCAGACACCTGACAGCCTCGGTTTAAGGATGACCGAGTATATACAGGAGTAGTAAAACATAATGACATTGGCCAGAATGAGTAAATAATGTGCTTTGTTAACTTGTACCGTGATACTTTTAGAGACACCTGCAAAACCAGGAACTGAACATTAGAAATCTAGTCACTATGAATGAAGCTGAAGAGGAAAGAAAAAATTCTAATTGGAACATTACTATGTAATGCATAGGAGACTATGAAGAACTGAATGGAAAACCTGAGATGGAATTGTAGGGAACAAGCTTGAAGGTAACAGAATCTGTAATGAACAAAATGTCCCATTGGACAAAATCAAAGGATGATCTCTAAAATTGAAAACCAAAGTTTAAGATGTAAATGGTATAAAGCACAGCCAGCAATGGAGAACACTGCGAGTGTGGTTGAAATCATTGTAACATCTATGGTGACACCTGCAAAGGAAAACAGAAAGTGAACAAACAGCAGATGCAACAAACTAATAAACCTGTAATTTCTTGAGTTTCCTAAGAGAAATAAAAATACTCAAAGAAGCTGTAGCAACTTCTTGCTATGGAGAAGAATGAACATTTATATGAGCTATTATGTTTACAAAATATTGCTGCATTCTTCAAGCAAAAACATCTTTAACAAATAATCCAAAATGAGGCAGCATCAAAGTAAGTTTATTTCACTTCTTTAAAAGAAGGGAAAAAACCTCCACCCATTCCTTTTGGGAGGGAAACACTTTCAGTCTTAACTCTTGCCATATTTGACAGTGAAACTGTCCTGGTTTCAGCTGGGATAGAGTTAATTTTCTTTCTACTAGCTGCTGTGTTTTGGATTTAGTATGAGAATAATGTTGATAACACATATTGTTTTAGTTGTTGCTAAGTGATATTTTCACTAGTCAAGGACTTTTTCAGCTTCCCATAGAAGCTGAGAGGGAGCACGAACAGGACAAGCTAGCCAAAGGAATATTCCATACCGTATACGTCATGCTCAGTATATAAATGGGGGTTGGCTGGGGGGCAAGAATCTGTGATCGCTGCTCAGGATGGGCTGGGCAATCAATCATCAGGTGGTGTTGTATCACTTTATTTTCTATATTATTTACCATTATTATTAATTTCTTTCCTCTTCCATTACTGTTCTATTAAACTGTCTTTATCTCAACCAACAAGGTTTTTCTTTTTCTTTCCCCTCCTTTTCTCCCTCTTCTCCCTACCCTGCTTGGGGGGGAGGTGGGGAGTGAGTGAGCGGCTGCGTGGTTCTAGTTGCTGGCTGGGGTTAAACCACAACAGAAACAAAACCTAATTTAATCTTTATTTTATTGCAATTTAGCGTAGCACCCTGGTGAGAGGGTTGGTCTCCAGAAAGCAACTGAACCAGCACCAGAACACAGAATCCAAGTCAATGTTTTTCAGAGGAGAAGCCTACAGTATCATCTTTCAGTAATGCTGCAAAAAAGGTCACTGGTGCCTTCTAAACCATATGAGTTTCCAGCAAAAGAAACTTGTAATAGTCTTAAATATATCCTCAGGCCAGTTGTAAGCCTAGGTTTGTGACTTTACAGGTATTCCTATACTTTCTGAGCACAATAAGGTGCGTTTACAGATCGGAAAATCTCCTTGCGTATACCAAGGAAAACTCAAGGAATAGCAAAATCGACTGCAAATTATAAACTAAGAATAGTCAATGTAAACAAAGACCTATTTTGCAATTTCCCCACAAAATACTGTTTAGAAAGCAAGATGTTAAAAGCAGATGAAAGAATGTGGTCAATATGGAGGAGAAGGGCAGTCAATGCAAGACACAGAAAATAGAAGTTAAAGCTATATTAGGTACTTAAGTGAAATTTGTAATTGAACTTGGATAAGGTACCACCTATGCAAGAAATACACCACTCTGTATATTATAATATGTGAAAACAGACTCATTGACACCTTTAGCAATCTGTCAACATAATAATCAGATTTTTTTGTTTTAAAGAAACTTTAAAATTAATAGATAGATATTTGGGAGAAGTGTAGTTTTAAAGCGTAGTTGAAATGGATAAAAATTACACATATCTTCAAGTGTAATTTGAAATAGATTTTGGAAAATTATATTCATTAACTTTTTTGATTTTGTCCATTAGACACTGGTGTTACATATTATTTGTTGTATACAAATTATTTTTCCAGTGGGAAAACAGAAGCATTCAGAGAGTATTAAGGCTGCTGAAATTAAAGAAAAAAAGCTGCTAACATTAAATTTATTTTAAATATTATCCATACGTTTATATAAACAGTGTTTACATTCATCATGTAACATTTGTATTAATTAAACATCATACAAACAGAAAAAAATAGGGTGTTAGGGTTGTCTTCAAGGCAGAGGTCTTTCAGAAGAATAAATAGAAACACCAAACATAAAACTGATGTACAGAATGTAGAATAGTGCAAAATCAAAGAAAGTGCAAGGTGACTGATAAACATCCTGTCAGTGCAAAAAAATGTATCATCGGTATTTGCTTTCCTCCACCACAGGAACTGAAACAAAGCTCTACCACAAAGCAGAACATGCATGTGGTTAACAGCAGAAAATTATTCCAATAACACAAAGTATTAGGTTGCATAAGGGCTTAAGGGCGCTCCACACAGAAAAAAGACACAGGAACAGCTAATGCAGCAGCTGGTTGAGCCTATAGAGAGAAAGCCCAGGACTTACGATTTAGCAATCTGTGTCACACCAAAAAAGATGCATATGGTACACAGAATATGACAGGATTTAAAACATGCTCTTTTTTGCCCTTCCTAAAAATAACTTTAAAATTAGTTAAATCATCAGTAGAATATGGATAATTAAAGCCTTTGCTATAATCTGTTTTCCCATATGGGGGTGGGGTACAATTTGGTTTAAAGCAAGGACATATTTAGAAGATAAGATAATATAACCATTCTCTGTAACTTAATTTATCTTTTACCTCCAGGTTTCTGAGATATGTATTTATACTTGATTTACAGGAACAGGTTTTTAATCATACTACAGCCTAAAGGACAAGTGAAAGACTGAGCTTCAACCCTTCTATGTTAAAAATTAAACATATATTATGGGTAAATGTAGTACCTCTACAATCATACAGAAAACAAAAATAATACAGTTTGATTTTAAAATATATATTCATAATTTCTTTGGGAAAAAAGTGAACCTCAAAAATCAATATGGAATTCTGATGCTTTATCAAGGTGTAAATTTCAATTTTAAAGATTTTTTTATTTTTATTTTTAGAGCTGGTTTACATGTTCATAGTTTGTCTCTTTGAAATTAAACAACTGTTTGAACAATCTGGTCAGTTGCCTAGTTAATTTCTTCTTTTTCTCTACTTTTAATGTATCTCTTGATATAGTAAAATATATATGATACGATTCAGTCAAAAACGGAGGTTAAAAATCGGAACATGTTCTGTTTAGCAGCCTTGATAGAGAATAAAAGCTGTACTAAGCTTATGAAGAATTTCAACAACAAACTACTGTGATTGCCTTGCTATTATAGCTTGTTATCATCATGATGATAACATGACAATGGTGAATGTTAACAGAAATACAGATAGAAAGCACATTTATTAGATTAAAAAGGTAATTAAGTAATCATATAACAAAACCTTCTAACAAATATTGTAGCTGGAAATAGAAAAAGAATTTTGTTGCATTTCCTCAAGAAATGTTTTAAATTGTTCTGCCCTTTTAATATGGTGACTTATTTTTAAACACTAAATAGGATAAATGAAATGTTGGTTACCCTCTCTGCCATTACTTACTTACAGGAAATAGAAAAGCTTAAGCTCTCCCTTACTCAGGTATCTTAGTTTTTCTTACTCCATCATAGAATTCTGTTGGAGAAAAAAGAATGCAAGCAACCTGGAAAACTCACAAATCATTCTCATGGACATTTAATTAAATTTCATCGACTGAAGCAACAGTAATCCACGTGACAAACTGGTTACTACAAAAGCTAGTATTAATACCACTGAAAATCTGGAACAAAAATAGATACTAATCAGTTTCTGTCACCTGCAGCAAATATACACACACCACCAAGAAGTGAACCTGCCCCAACTGAAGTTCTTAGATTACCTAGCTGTTTTTTATAGTTGCAAGAATGCAAAACAACTAAAAATCTACATAATATACCAAGTGAGCTACACTTCTAGCTGAATTATTACAGCATCATCAATGTGCCTCCAGAAATTGGACTTTATAAGTAGAACAAGACATGTTAGATTTTTTTTTTAAAAGCTACATTCTGGGGCTTGAGAAATCTTGCGGCTTGCTCATGTGAGACCTTAGCCCAAAACAATGAATACATTTGGTCTTGGAGCTTTTGGCCCCATGTGAAGTAAATATAACAACAGGTCCTTCCCAGTTCTAGGTCTACTCCAGAAAGAAAAGCAGGGGGGTTGGTTTTATTGAGGCTTTTAAAATCCCAGATTTTAAACCAAATCATTCTCTCTCCATGCCAAATCTCAAAGGGCTTTGGATTTCAGAGGTTGTTTATCTTTTTCTGCTATTGCTGGAGAGTAACAATAATCTAAGAATCCTTGGCCATATAAGAGCACAGAATTTTACAGCTTAAAAGCTTTTAGGAAAGTCTGGGAACAAATATACTCATAGCTGGTCTGCTGGTATGTTTAGCAGAAAGAGAGAAGTTAACAAAAATGAGCAGGGAAGCCAAAGCTCCCAAATTTAAGGAAAAGCAACTTCTACAACAAATCAATCAAAATTTCCTGCTTCCTGTCAAACTACACACAGTTTATAGCAATCTTACAATCAGCGATTCAGTTGTTTGGTGTCTTGACAATTAGAAAGAAAAAAGAAGTGTTAAAATATATTATCATTTTAATATATTTTAGCAAAAGCTACCTTGAAATTATACACAAACAGTTATACCACACAGTGTTTAGTGTATAACAGTTTCAAAGTACAGAATAGCTAGTTAACTACCACACTTAGGAAACAGGAAAGGTTTGGCTCTTTCTTTGAAGAGAGTTTTGGAAGCAGCAGAAGAAAAATGTAGAAAAATCCTACATTAAAATATTCTTCTCTGGGTAAAACCCGTGTATTTCTGCAATCTGGTTTGGTCTTGTTTCTCAATTCTTGGATGCAACTGCAGCAGTTTTGAAAGGCAGTCCATAAAAAGCAAGCATGTACAATATTTTAGATTTACCTTCATTATCTTTGGCTCTGACTCCTTCTTATTCCCTCTTTCCTATTACATTTCAAGTAAATATTGATGTGCTTCCTTACAGTACTGGAAATTAATTTGAATTAAAGCTGAAATGAAGTACATTGTTGATAATGCCTGTCAACAAAGGAGGTATAACGGTCCATTACACCTCCCCAGGCTTTTATGCAGGAGAGATGATTTAACTCATTTGCCAAGATTAAGAATCTGAAAGGTGCAATTTTAGCCACAATCTATTTGCATACTTTCTGAAATGATTAGCAAAAGGGGCTTCTTAATGCCCTAGCGGCTATTCCAAGAGAAATTCAGTTGCATCTCTGCAACTAGAAGAGTTTCTCATGGCTGTATGTCAAAATTTAATATGCAGTTATTTTATGAAGGTAATATTTATGGATTACCCTTTCTATACAGGAATTAGAACTACTGATTCAAAGACTCATTTGAACAAAAAAAGGCTGACCTACATACTAGTTATTCCAAAATAAAGAGATTTCTTCAAACAAAACTGTGTGTTTGACAGGACAGAAAGAACATGCAAGTTAATGACAAACACTGCCTAATAATTACTGGACATTAAACTCACCCCCACCACCCCAAAAAAAGAAATTTAGTTTCAATTTTCAAATACAACAGTTTTAGAATGTATCTATCGATGGAAATTAGGACAACTACCATCTCAACCCTCTCTTTATTGTTTTCCAGAGAAAGCTTCTTAAACATATTGCATTCTTTAGAACACTTCTATCCCCCGTAGACTTAATTCCCATATATGATAATGTCTCAAAAGCATGAAGGACGTATTGAATTTGTAGTTGAATCAGCAAAGGCTTCTTCCATTAATTACCATGCAAAGAGTTAAATACTTGCTTTAATACAGAAAACATCCACTGCTCCTTAAAGTACAACAGATTCTAAGTTGATACAATTAAAGTTTCCACTAGCAGTGTTTCCTATGAATCAGAGGTATTACATTTTCGAAAATAGTTCAATTTGTGTACCATCCCTCGATGGCCATTTCATGTCTCTTATGTCAAACTGGAATTTAAATCCAGCTCCAGTCAGGTTCATTCAAAATCTTTCAAATAAATAGAAAATTCAAGTTCTAAAGGGAATCTCAGATTTATTTGAGACGAAAATGCAGAGCAACTAGCAGCTAAAGCAAAGCATCATGCCTTTTTTGAAAGACCACGTCTACAAACGTGAAGCTGCTAACGCCTAAAACTGAAATATCTTTTTCTGCTTTCCCCTTGGTCTTTTATTGAAGTTCAAGCAAAAACCCATGCTGAATTACGTGTTCCAGCCTCCAAATCAATTAGGCCTGTTACCTTCACAAAGAAAGAATAGCAAACAAAATCACTCCTTTTTTCAGCTTAATAGATTGGAGCTCGTATACACTAATGGCAATTTTTTACCCTCTCTACATCTAAAACAGATGTTTCTTCCTCTCTGACAGAAGAAACAATGGACTTTCAACAGTCTCAAAATGTATGTATTTTTCATGAATCATGCTCACTATTCACACCTTTATATAGTACTTCTCTTCCATTTTCAATTTTATAAGAGATTTTCAGCTTGCCAAAGACTTAGAAAGATAAGATACAAGTTCATAAAATTTTGTCCAATTTGGAGGAGCTGAACCTATCCATAACAGTTCCTGTCCTCAACTTAGTCAGAAGTAACACATATCTTTAGAATACCTATAAGCAAAAACTATAGCAGCCATAGTACCTTAACAGGCTAGAGTTGATACAAACCCACTTATTGACACGTCAGTCTGCAGTACATATTTCTACTCATATGACATAAAGCATTAGTTATTTTAAGACTTTATGAAGTGGTATCTTTTAACGATCTTTTATTTGCAATCTCATTTAATTAGTTCTCAAATACAAAAGTTTTCATAAAGAAATTGCTCTTATGGATCAATTTGGAGACTTGTGAGATCTGGGTTCAATTGCCAGCTTTCTCTCTCTTAAAACTTCGTATGTGAAACTAGTATTCAGAACATTAATACCATCTAAAGGGAAAAAATTTAAAACTTGAAAAACTGTTTTATGTAACTATAACAATATCTTAGAATAGATACTTTACTGGTACTTTTTCCTACTGAAGATTTAAAATTTCTTTTGTTACGCTGTTTTTTTGCACACCGACTTGATTTGCTGACAACCAAAACCAGTGACAGTCAGTTACCTTCTGCTGCGATGTACAGGAGATAGCAGAACTAAAGAGAAAAGTCTCAGCTGCAGCCAAGAAAAATCATGAAGTCTCCGTGTGTCATGTTAGCATACACCAGTGAGGAAGAGTATCAAAGAGCTGGGAATAGGGGGAAGTGAGATAAGCAATATACTGAGCCTGTGAAAACCACCTCTTCCTTACTCTCAGCAGCTTCTGATGTGATTTTACACCCTGCAAGCAGTAAGGGTCTTCCCTGAGGGAATTTCAGGCAGCACATAGCAGCCCTTTCTCTCCTGGATCAAGTATTCAACAAGGAAGTGGAAAAAAAGGCTCTGAACTTTGAAGCCCAAGAGGAATTAAACCTCAGCTCTACATAGGTTGTATGAGAAACAGTGCGGCCAGGAGGACTAGGGAAGTGATCGTCCCCCTGTACTTGGCACCGGTGAGGCTGCACCTCGAATACTGTGTTCAGTTTTGGGCCCCTCACTACAAGAAAGACATTGAGGTGCCGGACCGTGTCCAGAGAAGGGCAATGAAGCTGGTGAGGTGTCTAGAGAACATGTCTTATGAGGAGCAGCTGAGGGAACTGGGGTTGTTTAGCCTGGAGAAAAGGAGGCTGAGGGAAGACCTTATCGCTCTCTACAACTACCTGAGAGGAGGCTGTAGCGAGGTGGGGTTTGGTCTCTTCTCCCTAGTAACAAGTGATAGGATGAGAGGAAATGGCCTCAAGTTGCACCAGGGGAGGTTTAGATTGGATATGAGGAAATACTTCTTCACCAAAAGGGATGTCAAGCATTGGAACAGACTGCCCAGGGAAGTGGTTGAGTCACCACCCCTGGAGGTATTTAAAAGATGCGTGGATGTGGTGCTTAGGGACATGGCTTGGTGGTTGACTTGGCAGCGTTAGGTTTACAGTTGGACTCGATGGTCTTAAAGGTCTTTTCCAACCTAAATAATTCTATGATTCTATACCCCATATAAGCGTGGCTACTATCTGGATCACTGTATCAACAGACCTTTGTCTCTCGTGTTGCTGTGCTCATTGCAGAAGTTAATGCCATGGAAGTGTATCAGATTTGCTCAAGGCATGGCTACTTGATCGTGTCCTCATACCAAGTATCACCATTTATATCCTTCAGAGAGTTATATTCAAATGTGAGCATTCAAACACATAACAATACTTTGGAAACTAACATTGTTTTACGAAATACTGTTCATGCAGAGAGGATATAGTTAAAACTACAGCATGAAATCTTTAGATGAGGTTTTAATGCATTCAAAAATGGAAAGTTGTTTCTCAGTATTTGGCAAACAGGCGACTGACAACAATTTCAAGTTTGGCTCTAATACCCCACATTCATTATCTTTTTCTTCCTTGTGGAGGTATCAGAAAATCTCAGGTAGGCAATACAGAGCAAAGGCATGATTCATAAGAACATCAAGCACAACATCCTTGACCTTACCAAGCAATAATCTCATTTTGAATTTGTATTTAATTTACCCAAGTTCTGTCTATAAAGTTACTCAGTAATAAAAAATATTTACAAGGATTATGACAAATGAAGCCAGTATTCTCAAGGAAGTTCAGTATAACATTTTTTGTCTTGCATCAGACTGAAGTAACTTGGCATGGAAAAAGACACATTTTTCTAGCTCAGAAGAGGAATGCACTTCAACAATGTCAGGTTCAAAATGAAACAGAATATTGAGACTATGTTCGTGCACCAAACCTACAGCCAAAACAAAACGTACATATTTGATCATAGTTACTGTATTTGAATCAAACAGATCGTGCCAATATATACAGTAACCTGTGAGCATGTGCTATGAGACTACCTTTACCAAGAATCCCAATAGATTTTTTTAGAAGTCTCAAATATTTTGGTCCATTGGATATGAATTCTCCTTTTAAGTCAACACATTATCATAAGAAACAATTGTGTAAGGATTGCTTAGGGCTGTACTTAAGGTTGTACTTAAAGTGAGCTATTTAGTTCGTACTTACAGACATACATTAGGACAAATTAGGCTGCAGTTCAGATACTGGTGGTTGAGAAGAGTGTAACTGGCAACACTCTTTTATTCCCAAACATGAAAAAAATTTTACTCCCTAAGGAGAGTTAGATGATAACTAAGCAGATCCAATATTGAGAGCCATGTGTGAGTAACACATATTCTACAGAGTGCCCATGTAGCAATATATTGTAATTACAGCCACTTTTGTAGGCAACATCCAGCTTTTACTGTACTAAAAATCACACATACACACACAAAACTTGAAGTCCAGAGGCAAAGACAACCCAAGAATTCTTAGGGTTCCGAATGGGAAACATTACATCTGTCAAGAGATGCATAATTTTGATATCCTGGATTCAGAAAAGAGAAAGAAATAAAACTATAAGTTTGCTACTAGGTAAGACAATTCACAATGAAAGAAACAAACAGAAAGTCTGTATTAATTTCCCAGAAGCTTCTTCTCAGGAAAAGAAAACTTCCCCGTTTTGGAGAGATCTGCTAAAATGTTTCATCAGTAGATAGAACTGGACTTTTCAAATAGTGGAGATGAGAACCTCTAAAGAAATGTGTAACCTCTAACTAAAGTAGTAGAGTAGATAATAAATATAGATACTAATCACAAGATGAAATGTTTCTTATGATTTACGGCTTGCTATCTGTCACACAGCAGCAGTGAAGACTGCCACACTGTACACAAAGGATAAAATTACTATTGAATATAGGGCCCTGGATCCCTGCCAGTCTCCCAAAGTTGAGATGTATTAAGTCTGATTGGATCTGACCAGATAGGGAGTGCTTACTGCTCCTATTATTTTTTATTGCCTTCCTTCATGCCACCACAATAATAAATACCTTGTACTACCTAATGCATTGTATGAATATGACAGTGTTTTCACACTGAATAAATTTTCCAATGGCTAGATCAAAGACGCATTTACAGGCACAAGTGGAGAAAACTACTTCTCAGATAATGACCCACAATAAACCTTGCCTGATTTCTTAACTGAGTCACATGTGGTTATTTTCATTGGAAGTGTCAGAAAGACAACTGAGTACTGTATGGATTCAGAAGCATCATAAACTTGGCTGACTAGAACATTTCAGGGACTATCCTCTACTCAAACTCATTTGCAGTTTGTATAGTACATGCCTCTATGCCCCAGTCCCCAGATGAGCCAAATCCAGTACGTATATCCAGTACAAATCCAGTATGATGTGCATGGAACGTCAGCAGCAATTTCAGCATAAAGCACACCTTTTGTTCAGAAATACAGAAAGAAATAATGATGCTGAGTTCTTTCTAATGTAAAGCAAATTAGGAAGTAAATGGATAAGAGACAGAAGCAAAGTTGGGATTAGAGACATGAACCTAAAAACCCCTCACCAGAAGTTGTTCATCTCACTACTCTAGGACACTAAAGCAGTAATAGCCGTAGTATATAATACATATGTAATATGATTAATGATATGCAATATGATTATATTAAATTATATTCTTTATCTAATAGTCTAGGAGTCAGGACATCTGGCAATAACCAGGAAATCTCACACAGCTTGTTAGTTAAAAATCAGCTCTTATCTCCTAGGCAAGTGATCTAACCACTATGTTGGCTGTTGTCATTCTTATTCCTTCTGAAGGTGTGCAGTTGTAGAACCAAATTTCCAAGATTCATGGGATAAGAAAGAAAAATAAAAATAAATAAAAACTAGAAGAATGAAGCTGTAGATAAGTGAGTCTCTGCTACAAATAGTATGACTCTTACCCAGCGACTTGATGCAGTAAAATGCATATGGAAACTAATCTATCTTTTTGTGAATCTGCCTGCAGGTTCCACGACTCTTCACACAAAGGCCACAGTATTTGGAATAACACATCTTCTCATCTTGATGACTCTTACAAGTCACAGAACAAAGTAAATGACATATCTTGATTGAGAAATTCTTTAGCTTATGAAGATTTGCCATGTCCCATGACCAGAGCTGGGTAAACAGAAGTTAAAAAAATCCACAAATACTATTGAGGAAAATCCCCAGTGATTACTAGTGGCACCACTTGTATTTGCTTAGTTGTAAACATTTGGATTTATTAAGGTTTATTGGGGAAAAGGCTGCAGAATGAAGAAGCTCATAAATGTTAACAAAAACAGGAGTTCAGTGGAATATCCCATTTAATGATTGCTTTACTGACAGCTCACACTGAATATTGTACATATAATACATATAATACCATCATGCTTGTGATCCAACATTTCTTTTTTTTTCTTCTTTTTTTCTTTTTTTTTTTTTTTAGGGTCAAAGATGAGTTTCATGTAGGGTTTGGACTTCTATTTCTCCCCAGGACGTAACTATTCGACTTTCTTCTTTGGTTGGCAGGGGCTGAGTCACTCTTATGTATGTCCACCTTAAATGGAAGGCTTTTAAAAAGTAAAAGGCCTTGCAGAATATTCTAATGATGGTCACAATGCTCAGCAGTGTGCCAAGTTACCTAATCCTTTCTGAAAAGTTCTGATACAGCCAAGTCCCTTCAAAGGGAAGGCTTCCTCCCCACATCTCTCAGGAAGGGTCCTGAACACTAACTGTGTACTCATGCAAGAGTTACATAGTTGGTTCAAAGGTCAAACTTTGTCCCGAGATAAGGATGATTCCAATAGCTGTTTTCAAAATTAGGAGCAAGCTTGTTAACCAGCACTGCACGCTACTAGGGGCAAAACAAGATATTTGAATAGAGGCTTAGATGCTAACAGATAACTTAGCTCTGAAGATAGCAGGAACAACACTTGAGTACCATGTAAGACACCCCTTTCACTCGCAGCCTCACATCCTGTGCATTAGAATTATCTAATAACAAATGAATGTAGGTGTTATCAAGTCTAGTTTTCCTGTCAGGAAGAAGAGGTGATAGTTCCCAAAAAAGAAAGGAGGAAAAGCAATCTGAGCATTCTAAGTTTATAAAGTAGTCAAACAGGATTTGAAAGCTCAGCTTCACTGTGATAAGGAGGAGCTGGTCTCTTTTTAATGGAAGGTTGAGATTTTGTCTCCAGCTCTTCACAATCTTTCCCTCCCTGGCCCCATGCATTAGTCTCACTCCCATGCAAGCAGAGACAGCTGTTCTTCAGCCAGTAGCTGCTTCTTGCAGCAATTCCGACTTCCAGTGGCGGCACAGAAGTGCACACACCGTACGTTCTTTGGACATTTATTTATAGTCTTTATCCAATAGAGCTGGGTAATTATAAAGACATAATGATAATTTGTGAACAGAAAAAAAGGGCTTCTCCTACTTAAATTTGTCCCACGAGAGAACAGAATACAAATGCCATCTACTTACAGCAGGCAATTCATGAACATGCTATCTGAAATATGAACAAACTATATACGAGCAAATATCAGCAACAAACTAATCAAAATCATGACCTATTTATGAGTTGATTATAATAACAAAAAATGACTACAAATAAGTGGTGGGCAATTTGTGAACCAAATAAAGGGCTATGATTCTCACACATAAATTGCTGTCAATGAATAATTTAACCAGCTCTAGTTGGAGCCATCTATTTATTAAGAAACCTCTTTAGCACACTCCAACTGGAGCTGGCAGAATGATTTATCTCTACACACAGTGATAAAGCCAAGGGAAATCAGTACTACTAGACATTCAAAACGCCTGGTTTGATTCTCTAGAGCCCTATAGTATCATTTATAACTATGTAGCCTGGACTTTAGACATGGACATTCTCATTTGGTAACACTTTAAAGCCACTTTGCTCAGTACAGATGACACAACACACAAGGCAGTGGCAATTCAACATTTCTCTGTTTAAATTACACAGTAAAACAGCTATGACTTACACTATCCTTCTTTGTCTTTAAAGATATTCTACATGGAAAATAACATAAATATTCTAGCAGAAATATATAGCAAGTGTTCTTAGTAAAATTATCATAAATCCCAGCGTGAACATCAGAGTCTTGAAGACAAAACCATGCAATCTTTTGAATCTTTTTTTAAACTTTGCAGCAAAATGTTTTCTGGAAAGGTTAATAACATAAACAAAGTATTCCTTCAGCTAGGGTTTTCCTTTATCAGAGGTATTGGTCACTGCAACAGGAGCAGAGAATAAGGTTATTAATTTTATGGCTTACTACTCGATTTTTTTAAACAAATGTTCAAGATCATCATGTTGCTGTTAGGACTGGTGTCTTCCAACTGCACCAGTTTTAGACAGCAGGGTAACTGATGATTGTCCTTGCCTCAAATCTCTTAAAATGATATTGCACAAAGCCAGAAGGATAAGAAGTTACAGGGAAGTAGTTTTAAACTGTTGCAGAGGTGCTTTACAGCTGTGTAAAAGCACACTATACCTTTGCCAAGAAAAGGCATAAGAAACAAAGAAACTATGTTTTCTGTTCGAACAGAAGAGAAATACTTTTGAAAGGTGACAACTGCCTGACACAGTGTATATGCCTCATTATCCATCTGCACTCGGATTTTCCTGTTTCTCTGGTTTTGAACTAGAAAGTATTAATACATACAAATAGACTACCTGTCACTTTCACACTTGACTTGTGACTCAAATTATGACTACTTTGATCATTATTATTATTGCATTTATATTGTAGTTTCTAGACTAAAAAGGTGCTTCTCAATCTGAGAGGAAATATCTATTGCTCCTTTCTAGAAAAATTATCTGCAGATTACTTCCAATAACCTCAACAAACCTGAGAGAACACATTCAGAAGTAGAACCAAATTGGAAAAAATGCAGTCAATTTAAGTTTTGTTGCTCTCTTCACCATGTATGAAACACATATAAGCATATGTTTTTGCTTATAATTTTAAGGTCCATAACTTCACATTACTACGTATATTATGAGACCATGCACATTAAATTGTGAAAGCTGCACACTTTGATCAGAACCTGTAGTCTGCCAAGAAAACGACAATATTTCATCTGAGATCTTTTAGCAAAAACACATGTTAAGACCTTGGGTTGTTCCCTAACAAAAAGGTATTAAGTATTGATTACAAAAAAAAAAGGAAAAAAAAAACCTAACAAAAATCATAGAGGAATCAAATCATACCATACTTTGCATCAATTCACTCCCATCTAGCAAGACAAACAGAAGAAATACAAACTGTTTTGATAGCATTTCCAAACTGAGTTTCATGCACGCTTCCAAATCACTTAAAGAGGTTGTGACTGGTTTCTGGATAATACATACCATTGGCGATTCAAGAGAAAAATGTTATATTTGTGGACGTTTATTACCTGTTATAACCCTTCTAAAGGCAAATGTATGAAAAATCCATCTGGATTTTCAAAAAATACCTTTTGAAATTTCTTTGTGAAACCTCTCCACTTCTTCATAATAACTGCTGTATGTAGTTCATCAGAATTATTTTTATCATTATTCTCTGCATTGCTACCTGTAATTTTGAGGTCTTATGAGCAGGGAAAAACACTTTCTAGAACTTCTCAAAAAAGAGTGTCCTGGTTCTGGTGGGGATAGGGTTAATTTTCCCAAGGATCTAGCACGGGACACAGGTATTCCAGTTGCCACTTGGAGCGGGCTGGGGCTTCCCAGGTCAGGTGAGCAGTGGTACCGTAATCGTGTTTGTACATTCCTCTGTCACTATTATTGTTGTTGTTTTCCTCTTTCCTTTGCTGTTTTGTTAAACTGCCTTTATCTCAACCCATGAGTTCTGTCTTTTTCTTCTGATTCTCCCCGCCATTCCACAGCCGCGTGAGCAAGCGGCTGCGTGGTTCTTTGTTGCCAGCTGGAGTTAAATCACGACAGGAAGTTCAAAATTTGTTGTAACATCCTCCAGTCACCTTTAAGCCTGGCTTTATGGCATAAAAATTCAGGTTCAGTTCAGTGAACAACCCGCTCTTTAGAGACATGCAATGTAGCCAATAATAAATCCTTTCTTTTGCTTCATTAAGGGCAAATCAGGCCTGACAAACTTGCTGGCCTTCTATGACGAGGTTACAGCATTGGTGGATAAAGCGAGAGCAACAGATGTCATCTATCTGGACTTGCGCAAGGCATTTGACACTGTCCCGCGTGATATCCTGGTCTCTAAATTGGAGAGACATGGATTTGATGGATGGACCACTTGGTGGCTAAGGAATTGGCTGGATGGCCACACTCAAAGAGTTGCAGTCAACAGGTCGATATTCAAGTGGCATGCAGTGAAAAGTGGTGTTCCTCAGGGGTCAGTATTGGGATCAGTACTATTTCACATCTTTGCTGGCAACATGGACAGTGGGACTGAGTGCACCCTCAACAAGTTTGCTGACAACACCAAGCTGTGTGGAGCAGTCGACACGCTGGAGGGAAGCGATGCCATCCACAGGGACTTGGACAAGCTTAAAACGTGGGCCCATGCCAACCTCATGAAGCTCAACAAGGCCAAATACAAAGTCCTGCAAGTGGTCAGGACAATCCCATCCACAAATACAGGCTGGACAGAGAATGGATTGAGAGCAGCCCTGAGGAGAGAGACTTGGGGGTGTTGGTAGATGAGAAGCTCAACATGAGCCAGCAATGTGTGCTCACAGCCCAGAAGGCCAGCCGTATCCTGGGCTGCATCAAAAGAAGCATGGCCAGCAGGTCGAGGGAGGTGATTCTGCCCCTCCACTCTGCTCTTGTGAGACCCCATCTGGAATACTGTGTCCAGCTCTGGAGCCCCCAGCATAAGGAGGACATGGACCTGTTGGAGCGGGTCCAGAGGAGGGCCACAAAGATGATCAGAGGGCTGGAGCACCTCTCCTATGAAGACAGGCTGAGAGAGTTGGGGCTGTTCAGGCTGGAGAAGAGAAGGCTCCAGGGAGACCTTACAGCAGCCTTCCACTACCTAAAGGGGGCCTACAAGAAATCTGGAGAGGGACTTTTGACAAGGGCATGTAGTGATAGGATGAGGGTAATGAGGCACAGGAACAGGTTGCCCAGGGAAGCTGTGGAGGTCCCATCCCTGGAGGTGTTCAAGGCCAGGTTGGATGAGGCTTTGATTAACTGGGTCTAGTGGGAGGTGTCCCTGTCCATGGCAAGAGGGTTGGAACTAGATGATCTTTAAGGTCCCTTCCAACCTAAACCATTCTATGATTCTATGATTCTCAGGTTTCATATTCTCTTTATAGACAGCCATACCCCAATTTCATCAATGCTAAACTATAAATCCCAATAATCAAGATCCACCACTGGACATATACCATTTCTACTCAGGATACAGAGGGGACATCCTCTGTCCACTGGGACAGTGCAAATATTACCTTTTAAGAACTCCCAAGAAACAGCAAACAGAAACCGTTTTCAGAACACCCTCAAACTAGGCACCGTATCTAATAATTTTCTTATTAATTCTAATAAATCAATACATTTTGCAACAGTCCTCTAAATAAGGGCTACTTGCTCTTGTTGCAGCATCCTGTTTTCTGAAAAATGCTTTGAAGACCTTTTGACATTGGCAAAGTTTTTAACTATTAGACACCTAGGCATTTAAACTGAAAGGGAGAAATAAAAGGGAGAAAGAAATAGGAGGGAGAAAAATAGAGAAAAAACTAGGACATACATAGCACCATTTTGCTTTGATTTTTTCTAATGAAGAAGGAAGTCTTTTAAACTTGAAACATCAGAACAACATCAGGGTTTTCTCTAGCTTGGTCTACTTTTAACTTCTTATTATAGATGATTTTCAGTTCAGAACTTCTGTGAATACTTTCCTTGAGTTTCTTTTCTGAATCAATGAAAACTGTTTCAGGTATTTCTGCCTGCCTAAATCCAGCAGCACCGCTAGTTCTAAGCAACACAAAATGTGCAGGAATTGATATATCCCTTCATTCTGTGTTAGAAGTCAGTGCAGCGAAAGATTAAGATGTGTTTCCAAAGTACTAAAGTATATTTTTGATACAAGCAGTAACTGTTAAATCCCAGCACATCAGAATCTGCTAGCAGAATGATGACTTGGCAAAGGTTTAGGAAATGAAGACTGTTGACCCAGCAGATTAATGCATTTGTTTGCTTACTCCCAGTCTCCCCTCAAGTAATGTTATATCTATTTAAGGTTTAATGAAATTAGATTACACTTTTATATTGTCAGGGTTATTCTCCTCTGTAATATTTGTATTCTAATCACAGGGTGGATAGGTAAGTGAATGTGAGGGGGGAAGACAGAATTTCTCTTAACTACTGCCCATCTGCTTCAAAGAATGGGATTTTTGCTTTGAGTAACTAAGCAGAGCATTCATTTGTATTTAGTCCAATCTATTTGCTTACCTTTTCACTGAATCAGCTTTGTGCATTCCAAAATAGAATTTTTGTAACAATAGTCTAAAAAATTATAACTACAAAAGTTATGCAGAGTACATCTCACACAGCATGGGTTGGATCCATCCTGCTCTACACCAGTAGGTGTAAATTGCTTACTGCCAGTACTTCTATTAGAGTCGAATGAACTTTCCTTTTGGCAGCAGAAAGTACAATATCTATTATCACAGGATTGAGTAAAAATGTAATTTAGCCAAGCCAATTTGCCCATTGTACCAGCATACAATAAATAGAGGACAATTTAGGTTGGAAGGGACATCAGGAGGTCCCAAGTCCAACCTCCTGCTCAAAGGACAGCTAGCTATAACATAGACTGGGTTGCTGTGTAGTCTTGAAAACCTCCAAGAATTGAGACTGCACAACCTCTCTGGGAAATTTGATCCAGTGCTCATCTGTCCTTGGAATGAAAAAGTTTTTCTTTATATCCAGTCTAAAACTCTCTGCCTGTTGTCTCTTGTCTTCCCACCATGCACCACTGTGAACAGCCTGGCTCCATTCTTCATGTAAACTCCCTGTAGGTATTTGTAGGCTGTTACTAGAACTCCACCTGAAGTTTTCTCTCCTCTAGGATAAACAAGGCCAGTTCCCTCAGCTTCTACTCCTAGGGCATGGTGATCCAGCCTCCAACAGAAAGTGGTCCTCCACTGAATTTGCTCCAGTTTATCAACATCCTTCTTATATTGGAGGGAGGCCAAAACTGGATGTGGTTGAAAGTGTGTTGAGTACATGGGGATAATCTCTTCCCTTGCTCTACTGGCTATGTTCCTGTTAATACAGCCTGAGACACTGTTGGCCTACTTTACTGCAAGGGCATGCTCTTGGCTCATGTTCAGCTTGCTAACTACCAAAGACCCCAAGTCCTTCCAGCAGAGCTGTTTCCTAGACAGTCAGTCCCCAGCCTCAATGACTGCATAGAGTTAGTTTGCCCCAGATTTGGGACTTCACATTTGCACCTGTAGAATTTTGTAAGGTTCTTGCTAGCCCATCCCTCCAGCATGTCTAGGACCTTGGGATGGCAGCACTGTCCTCCGGTGTAACTACGGGTACCACAATCTGGTGTCATCTGCACACTTGATAGAGTGCACTCTGTTGTCTCCTCCAGGTCATTGATTAAAATGTTAAACAGGACAGTACTCAGCTCCTTACCACTTGTATACATCCTATTAACAACTACACTCTGAGCCTGACATCCAACAAGGTTTTATACATCCATTGTCTACCCATACAGACCATACATCCTAATTTGGATATATGAATGTTGTGGGAGACAGTGTCAAAAGCCTTGCTGAATTTGAGGTACTACTCTCTCCTCACGCACAAATCCAGTCATTTTACCACAGAAAGTAATTAGGTTGGTCAGTTGTGATTCACCCTTGGGAAATCCATACTGAACGTCCCCCCCTTCTTCTCCATCATGTGGCCACAGAAGTGGGCTCCAAGGAGGTGTGCTCCTTGATTTTCCCAGGGACTGCATGCAGACCAGCCCACTGTTCCCCAGATAGTTCCTTTGGCTTTTTTTGAAGATGGAGCATTGTGGCAAAAACTTAACTCCAAATTTAATTTGCCACCGCTTTTAATAATGCAAGTAAGTTACAACCTTTCTCAATCTGGTAGTGACTGTAACCCCAGCTCTTCCACCTCTCCCAAATATATACATGCTTTATGGTGTTAGGAGGTTGGGGTAGATGACATTGTATGCGGGACTAAGGCCAGACACTGGATGAATTCAAAACTACTAAACTTGGTCTGCCTTCAAAGTTATTATTTCCAAAGTTAAGGCTGCTGCCTTTTAGTTTCTGTTGTTAACAGAAGCAGTGGTGTTTTCTCAGTACCACATGTAGTTCAGGATGCAAACTCAATGCTAACACCTCCACATCTTCTATACAAGCAAAGATAGGACTGTGGAAAACTAATATGCTGCACCATTAGCAATACCATGAAATTAAAATTATTACCTGCACCCCAAAGAAGGTAAAAATACTGCCTTTCTCCTCAAATCATAAGATTTTGGGTAAATTACACTATGTATTTTGGTGTATCTTGGGATTTTTAAATTACCCTTATGTATTGCAGATATGGTACTTATACATAAACATGTGTGTGGTAATTTCAAAATCTACCAGAAAGGTAATTTTTCTGAAAAGTGACTATTAATATATCTTGGAAAATAAAGTTTAGTACTTACACTCGACTGGGGGGGAGAGGGCAGAAGGAATGTTAACAAAACCCACTGTGATTCAGTGAAATAGAATTGGCTCTGTCAAGAAAACTTCAAGAACACTATATTGTTACCTGGGTTTTATCATATGGTTTCTCACACTTATAAAACATACACTGTCCAATTACTGAAACGCATGTGCTGGAGTCAGACTAAAGATCCAGCTAAAGTAGTATCCTACTTCCATGAATGACCAAAACCAGAGGTACAGAGAACAATAAAAGTAGAAGGCAAGCGTACATCAAAAGGAGTATAGGAGCAATATCTTTTTAGCAGCAAGAAAGATGCATAAAAAGAACCTAGAACCTTTACTGAACGCAATTTATTAATGAACCATAAAATGTAAAGTTTTAGATCCTCACTTACTAAATCAAACATAAAAGGAAACACAGTAAGGGAAACCGAAAACTGAAAACAATCAGAATAATGACAAATGACATCATTCTTGGTGCTGTCATTACAATATCCCACAATGCAGTGATAGTCTCTTCATATAAAACCAATTCAGTACACATTTCTGTAATTCAGTTTCTGTCAGGAGACCTCTACAATACAAACAGAATTTAGTATTGGCATGATTTCACTTAAAATGCTATGATTTAGCAACCAGCAGGCTGCTTTGACTACAGTTGGTCAAATCCAAGCACAGTTTTAACCTATTAAAAGCTTTTATATTAGTGCCTATCTTTCAAGGAGCACACAATGAGAAAGCTACACAGATAATTGCAAAGAAATGCTGTCTCACCTGAATGCACCAAATTACTATAAAATTTCTTCAGACTCAAAAGAAGCAATCTTCTCTGAAAAATGGTATCATGCTTTCAAGGGAAAATTAAATCATATATTAAATCACAATGGACATTTTTCTTGGCCTCTTGTTAAATTATAAGCTATAGAATATACAATTTTCATTTGTAAATCATAATTTTAGTAACTAAAAGGATTGATCCAGTTTCTACTGAATCAATAATTTTGAAATTTACTTCATTTGTTGCAAGATCAATTAAATAGGATTAGGATTTTCTTCCCTCTTGTTGATCAACAGATCATTTCCCTAAATTTATCGTATTTGGTGCCTACTCACTGTGAGACAAACTATGGACATTAACAAACCATTGCTTTGATGAGCTATCCCCTACTAATGTACATGAGACTAAGTATTTGAGAACTAAGTCTTACGCCATGAGGCTCTAAATATGCTACTCCAACTTAGTATTTCAGTCTCATCTTGTTCTGCAAAAACAGTTCTCTGACACCATTGCTATTTTTAATAAGTTTGAAATTTTGAACCAAGAAAGCAATACTTCTAACCCAAGGCAAGTTTAGGTGGAGGATTACTTTTCTTTCATTGCTAAGTTCACATATAAATGGACAAATAATAAGGCAGGGTGTAAAACTGCATAATGAATGACTTGAAAAATGAAATGAAAAGGAAAGGTAATAAAATATTTGTGAGCAGAAAAGTCAGAAATAAGAATAGCAGTAATTGTATTTGCTATTTGTAGAGTTACTTCTATCTCAGAGGATCCCGAACTGTCTTATCTTGGGCGAGATTGTACCTTGAACTACATAAAAAGAATAAAAGACAGAGAAACTTGTGAAGTCCTGTTTGTAGAATTTCCAACCATTTGCTCCCTCAAGAGCATGTAGGCTTCATACCTCCAAAGGAGAATAGGAAAAAGACACCAACATTTGAGTTCACGGTATAATATAAACAAAGACATTGCAAACTGCTGAATTCATCTACTCAGAAAAGGTAGAAGGTAGAGTTAATGCTGTCAAAGAGGAGAAGTTGTTGTTCAAGATGCACTATACATATTCCATAACTAACTCACAGAACGTTAAAATCATAGGCCTCAAACTTTTGCAGTTTTCACAGCAATGCAGAGTTCATACCTGTGGCAAGATAGATGATATGGAAAAGCATGTCTTTGCCCTGCACGACATCCACAACCACATGGGAAAATCGGCTGTTGTCTTCCATGAAGTAAGGAATTGGAATAACTGGTTGAACGACCTCATGCATTAAGAAGAATTTTTGAGCATCTTGAAGATTTCTCTCAGTCAGATTTACATACAAACCCTGGTCCATGGTGCCACACTGTAAACACAGAAAAGTAACATTACTATACGCATCAACAATAACAAGAGATTTACTCTCTGATTTACAGTGCAGGAAAATAAAACCCAAGAGTATCTCTTGTAGTGACAGTGTGGAATGCCACTTTCAGGTCTCATTTTGGTGCTGGCCAGACTGTCCACACAATGACTGAGGAAGCTCCACTTGCCTGAGGCTCCCTAACTCTATACAATATGGAAGGGCCTGACCACCACAAGTGGGCTACAGTAATACTTTGCTATATCCTATGTTCACAGGGCAGGAAGGAGAAAAATTTTCTGAATAGTTTTCCTTATAATCTACACAGACGCAGTGCTGAAGACACAACATATTTTCAAAGGAAAGCCTATGTCCTACCACAACCAGGGTCTGACAGAAATCCTAGGTCCCAGCACCACGCACGGTTCTAGCAGTTTCTTCAGACCCTGCACTCACTAGCCAAGAATAGACAGTGTGGAGCTCTAACTATAAACTGTTATCAATGGCAAGGACATCTTTTGCTTTGGATTTTCGATCTGAAAACTGTACTCTTCTTACAGGAAAGCATTCACTAATTGCATGCACAAATTTCAAGCACAAATAAACAAAGCAAACTGGCAGTTAATTTTAGGATCTTTCTGTTTAAGTCTTCCACTAACTGAGGACAGAGACAAGAAAGCTGTTTAGCACATGGGAATATGTAAACATCCACACGTTTACTCATGCATAATTGCATCAGAGAATTAAAACAGTACTTCATAACATTTATAAAATATGTCAGTGATGTGAAAGGCATACTTAAGTCATACTTTTTCATTCTATTCTACTATGTCATAAATTATGCTATGAATTACAGCATGAACAAAATAATAGTGTGCAAAACCCTACCAGTTATTTTTTCATTATTGCTGTATTTTCAATCTGAAATTAAGTCATTATTCCAAATCCACAAATGCTAAGAAAACCTCAAATAAATAATTTCATAATGAGAGATCACATGATGAGGAAAGACAGTTAAGCAACTGGCAGGAAACAATTAATTCCTCTGTGCGCACCCTGCATGTCAGGCCAGTGAAAAAAATAAATCACGCCAAAGAAGAATTTCTCTGAATCTATCAAGTAGGAAAGATTCCAACTGGAACACTCTCAGTACACTGAAATACATATGGTCCTTCCTCTTACAATGGAAATTGTCCTGTGTAAAGAGAAAAGGAACAATCTCTGGAGAAAAACAGTGTTCCTCAAAACTGGGACTCCAACAGTATTCTAATCTGGAAAATATTTCATTAATATAATCCAGTCTTGGAAATACAATGTCCAACATAACTATCACTACAGAGCAGTAGTCTTTCTTCAAATCACATACTTCTGTCTGTTACTGCTGAGGATAAATCTTCTGAGACTACATAAATAGAACTTCTGATATTTTATCATAAGCACTCTACAAAAGAAAAGTCTGTCTTTCTGGGAAGGAAACCAGTGATTCAGCCAATTAAGATATCCCATCTACATGCAGTTTGTACTCTAAAGAACCATCGAGTCACAAAAAATGGTTACACCCAGCTCTAAGCGTTAGAGTAGCTTCTGGTATACATCAGCGCTGCAGTTACAGAGCCAGAAATCTAACAGGAAGTTCAACAGAATAAAAGATAGCACCTGCAAAAGAATGGAAGTTTGACATCACTAATGATACCTAGAGATCAGTTAATGTCAAATTGCTTCAACACTGTGTTGTAAAAGGCCATGTTACTGCTTTTAATACCAGCACTGGCCTACAAAGCTGTTCCTCAATGAGATATCATACAACTGTTGCCACTGTTCTTATAAATTCGATGAAGTACCAGTCATGTTAAAATCAGCCAGACTATCCAAATAAGACATTTCTTTAACACCTCAGTCTTGACTGGGATTTAGAGATGAGCACCGACTACAGTAGAGACTTAAACCATTTTTACACAGCCATCAGGCTGTCATCTTTGTTTGTATGTACCATTTTGTAGGCGGTGCAGGCACAATAATTATCAACACATTAATATGAGGTTTGTAGGGAAAGGTTAATAACTTTTATTAGACTTGCACACCTAGTCAGAAACAAGATAAGATTGTTACACACAAGCCTTTCTTCATGCTTTCTCCTTCAAAAATTTAGCCTCACTTAGACCCGCTTACTATCACTGTTCGGACAATAAAAATATTTCTACAATATGTAACAAGCTGCACACAAATATAGCCCGCTTCTGCAATATGGCTTACTTAAATGGTGTCTTGTCACTTGGGCCTAATGCCAAACATACTATTTAGGAAAGGTAATGTAGTTCTAGCCTCTAATTCAGAGCAAATCCAATGTCTTATTTTCCTTTGTTTGCATAAATCGGAAAGTAATTAAAACTACCTACAATTTCCAATGGGTAATTCCATTTCACGCTTGCAAAGATCTCACGACCCTTGTAAGAAGACAGGGAAGGCTGTTATAGGAGCAGCATTGAACTCGTGAAATTGCATTGAGATAAAGGGAGGGTGAAAGGTGGGTCAAGGTGAATAAACTTAAGTGTCTTGGTGAAAAGCTATTGTTGTTAATTACTAAATTAATGCTGTTTTCCCTTCCATTTCCCTTGCTAGAATCACACTCACTAAAATTGTCCTAGAAGGAGTGGTGACTATGCAGAAGAAGAAAACTATACATATGTGCTTACCTGAAAAACCTTTTTCTTTTTGCAGAAAGTTCCACTGAGTGACCCACCTTGGACTAAGTAGTTTTACACTGTCAGCCAACTGCAGATTATTACACGCTCTGAGGCTGACAAGTTCAAATGAGGGGCACACCGTGACACAAATTCTTTTGATCGGACTCTTCAGGGAGGGTGGACCACCTCGCACAGGAAAATATACAAAATCCTGACCGCTCCTCCCTTACCTCCCTCCCCCCACCTTTCTTTTTTCTGTCAAACAATGTCCCTTTTTCAGGTTCTAATAGTATGAATACAATGCAAAAGAGAATAGCAGTTTGATCATATTTCAGCCAGGAATTAACATTACCTTGACAGATAACTATAGTGTTTCATTTTCACAGAAGACTGAAGTTAAGCTTTTGTTCTCCTACCCTTCAAAGCACATCCAAATTTTGTGGAAGGATAAAATTTACTATGTTGAATTAAGGGGATCTCTTAAGCCTTTTTTTTTTTTTTTGGTATTTTCTTTTAAGGTCTTACGCTATAACATACTGCAAAACTGGACTTATTAACTCTGAAACATACAGCACTGTTGTTCTCCGACGACATATCTGTACCTGAAAATTAGGGTTAGGGTTGGTATATGGAAGCCAAGCAGAGCGAGAGTTTTCCTGGTATTTGAAGGGTCCATTGAAGGCCTGAGTTATGGCACTCAGGTTGAAAACACAAACTGCTGAGGCTGCTATGCTGTTCCTGCAAAAGAAATATAAACATTAACCTAAGTAACATTAAGAAGTCCATTTGCTGAAAAATAAATAAAAAAAGCAGTAACTCTCCAATCCTTCAAGTAATTAATAAGGCAGATATGATCAGCCGGGTGATGATATCTAAAGATAATGATACATGATGTACTGTTTTATGCATGGAAATTGGATTTAAAATTTTTGTCAGTCTTGCCAAGTAGCTGGTATGAGAGAAACTCAGAACTTCCTATCTTCTGCTGCTGCTCTAATGACATGAGGCCATACTTCCACGCATTAACCACATGCATCAGGGACACCCTTCTTCTAGGTACAAAGTTCAGGATGAGATTCTTCTCAAGACTCATCAATGTTTCTTCTATCCAGCCAATGAAAGCATGACAGAGGTAAGGATTTTCAATGTATGGTATGTCTCTGGACCCTATGGAACCCCTGGGTAAGACACCTCCACAAAAATACTGTCTTCCAAGAGATGTACAGCAATAAGAATGCAAGTTACAGAAACCCATCAAGAGAAAACAACTTGGACTGCATATTTTACAAGATATTCCGTCAGAGGACTAAACAGCAGCCAGGCAAAACATACAATTTCCTGTTCTTGTCTTGAAAGCGTGATATACATGACAATAAAGTAATTCTGCACAGTGTAAACAATATAAACCAGTGACTGTGAGAGCTTGTAATATGGAAAACTGCATTGTTCTCTTCCACATTTTGAGATAAAGAGATAGATAATGAAGGTGGCAGTTGCACAAATTTCCATTGCAGGTAAAATTGCTGACAATTGATCCACACAGCATTCTTTGTTTCTTTTTTTTTTTTCCCCTCTTCTTTTTTTAAACTTAGTCTGTAATTTACAGAAGGCTTAAGAAAGACTAGTATAGAAACTCCAAAATGATGGAAAGAAAAAATAACCCCAGGGGATCAAATTTGCCAACAACTGAAAGAAGACTTAGGATATATGGATTTAATAGCAGGACAAAAGAGCAATTTGCTGTCTTATGCTTGTCACTCTTATTTCAAAGAATCCCCATATCTTGAAGTTTCAAGGTAACAATTTCTGCAGAATCAATTATCGTTGTATTTGATAACTCCTTCCCTATATAAACTACTACTAAAGGCAGCTCACTAGTATTATTAACCATACCAGTGTCTTCTTGAAGAGCATTGCTCCCCTTCCGTGGCCAAAGCCCTGTGGATTTTCTGGAGCAGAATTCATCTGGTTGGGCTTTCCATGGTAGGAGTGTCAAGGCTATCTTGACTTCCCATGAAAGATCATGTTGAATAGTGTATGAGCATGTCACCTGAGAAATACCTGTCTTCCAAGACTCGAACTAGCTAGCAAAACAGACCAATGAAATCAAAATTACTGTTGAAAACAGCATCAAATTTTCTTATCCCCAGTAGTCCCAAAGTCTTTACTATTCTCTTTAAAAAAGCAGCATATTTAGTTAGCTTCAATGCATTGCTCCAGTGCAGGAACAGGGTTAAGCTCATCAGCTGATGTCCCAAGTCAGGAATCATCACAGCCTGGTGCAAGCAGCTTCTCACTAGTAGTGCTCACCGCCTAAGCTGCTAGTGCAGGGACCAGCCAGCAGTCTGGAAGGTGATTAAATGTGTTAATAAAGGACTGTACTAAAAGTAGGAGAAACTAGCTCAAACCTAAATTCATGCTCATGGTCTAAAAAACTTAGGGATCATAATTTGCCGGCATTAATTTGTGACTGTTTCCA
Organism: Burhinus oedicnemus; assembly: GCA_008921705.1. Classification (NCBI taxonomy): domain Eukaryota; kingdom Metazoa; phylum Chordata; class Aves; order Charadriiformes; family Burhinidae; genus Burhinus; species Burhinus oedicnemus. The sequence goes on from VFFE01007197.1 coordinate 2,390,900, forward strand.
CCTGGTCAATGGTTATTTGTAGAATGTAGGTATCCAAGGGTTTACAGCAGTAGAAAGTGGCACTGTTCTACGTTTTAGCTGTCCAAGTACCTTTCAAAACTCTGGCCAAAAGTGACTTACTGAGGAAGACACTGCAAGCAGGTAAGAGAATCAGACACCAACATTTGAAACCCTGTTCCATGATTCAAACACCAGGCTGCACAGCCTTAACGCATGGGCTGCTCTTACCAAGCAACATATGAGCTCCAGTTATCATTGAAGTAATAAAGGACATTTCTGAGATGAAGGTGGGTTTTTTTCCTAAGAGTTAAGCAACCCTTGATATCAAGCTCAGAGTCTAGGGATCTTTTATGTCCATCCAATGTTTTAATAATTAACAAATTTTAAACACCAAACTGGACTGTTTTTTAATTTTACCTTGTTGATATAACAGGTTCAGTTAAAATTAGATGAAATTATTGGTTTGACCCTGAAATTCACATGAGTATATGTTAGGACTAATTTAAAATAAGTAAGAGCACTCTTGTGCTCTTTTGGGTGAGGTGAACTCTTCCTGACATGGTCAAATTACATTCTGTCAAATTCATGATCACGTCACATTAAAATTATAAAATATTTATTTAATAAATACATAATGAATTTATGTATTACAATAGTGTGCGAAAGAAAAAATAATGTCTTTATAAGAATGTGTGAAAAAGGTGACTGAATAGTCCTAAACACAACTGGCTCCCTGCTGTAAGGAAATATAAAGAATTCTTCCTTCTTTCATATGCCTTCAACAACTCGTGGGAATTACTTGGAACTGACACTTGTTCACAAGAGGACAGTGGATTGGCAAAACAGTATTTTGAATTTATGATGTTTACTTGGCATATGTAGAAGGGAACATCTCTGAAGCTTTAGTTTTTATTGTCACACATAGCAAGAAAATAAAATATATCATGGAATTTACTTACACATTAGTGGTAAAAATCCCATAGATCAAGTCCAATTCTGGAAGGAAGAAAGTGCTCTGTAGTTCATTATAGTAAAACGGAATTTCTCCAGGGCGAGAGCAGTTCAGCCGAGCTTTCATGAAGGTAGTCCAGGTATCCTCCAGCACGAATTTACCACCAATATCATTTTTGCACACCCGAGCAGCACGAGAGAAGACTGTTTTCCCACAGTCATGTTCCACCGCATTCTCCCGGAAAAAGAAGTAGGTAAAATTCCCAATGTCATAGGATGACACAAAATTTGGTTCTGAAAATAACAGAAGAAAAGATTACTTATCGCCTTCTTGTGACATATGCACTCATACTAACATGGAAGTTGGATTTATCTTCAAGTATCAGATTTAGAAAAACACATCTTTTATTATCCTCGCAGGGAACTGGCCCCATGACATCTGAGCAGGCCATCTCATGTCCAGCCAGGATTATGAGCTACATGAACACAGCTAGACAGACTCTCTGCTCTTGGTGTCTATCGCACATAACTGTGCTGGGCAGCCTTGGCCCAGCTCACTGTACCCTACCATCAAAAGCATCACTGAATTTTTCTTCTCCACATATGGGCATGGTGTATTTTTACAACATAATTGCTTTATATGTTGTGTTAACTCTGTTTCTGCTTTGCCACCATGCCATTACTCCAGATTAGCAGAATAATGGATGGTAACTGAGTGTGACTAAGAATGTGCTCAGAGCCTGTAATTAAAAGAAAGAGAATTCTACACAAGAGCATTTGATGGTAAGATAACCTAATTTCAGCCCAATCTTGCTTAAAGCTTTTGATAGTATTACAGTATTTTTTTCTTTTTTTGAAAAATTCTATTAAAAATGGATCAAAGAAACTGACAGTGATGCAGGAGAAATTAGAGAATATAAAAAAAAATATCTAGAAAACAACTAATAGCAATAGTTCTTAAAAGAAGAAAAAAAGGAAACAGTGGATACCAAAGATAATAAACATGTGACCCATTTCCCACAAGGATGACTAAAACTGAGGAGAGTCCATGACCTTAAGAGAGACTGGTAGCTCGAGGAGTCCTTAAAGGAAAGCCAACCTTGATACACAAATTGTGGAGAAGAGCCCCCCTTGTGTAAGGAACCATTATAGAACACTGGTACCTCTGAGAAACAAGCAAAATTTTGTTTTTATTTCTAAATTTTATTCTAAAGTGTGAAAACAAAGAAACAAACAAAACCATTTTAAAAATATCTATTGTGAGTAAACACTCCAAAGAAATTCAATAGGTGAACATTTCTTGACAGCACTATTGTATTGAAAAAAGCTTCTGTAATTGAACCTAAGCAGTTTGCAGGAACATCTCAAACCTGTCGAAACTTTTGAGTGGAACTAGAAAGGCAAGCAAGCTGGCATTTCCACGCAGCAGTCCAACCTCTGTCAGACAACTCTTCTCCAAAGACGGCTCAGCTCCCAGCTTACGTGGCCTCCTGCACTGCTTCCCTCTCTATCTGCTGTGCGGAGAGTCTGCAGGGCAGGTTTTTTGGCAGCAATGGTCATCAGCTGCCTAGGATATTTGAAGCTGAGCAGATAACGATCGCTCTCTCACTCCTCCCTGTAACTTTCACTCATTACTGTATTTAGCACTTCCTTGAGGTCAGTCTGTAACACACCACATTTTCCCCACATTCAGATGTGCACAGGTGTTCTGCTGGAAGATAGCAACCAAATATTTTGAGGAGAACTTGTTGGTATCCTGAACTCTCATAAGTCACATAGAACCCGTGCATTTGTGTCTTAAAAAAAAAAAAAACAAAAAAACCAAGGCAAAATGAAGTAGTTTGACAGGACTTGTGATAACAATAAAAGTAAAACTGGTTTGACAATATACAAAGAGCTAAACTAATAGTAATGTTTTCCCTATTAGAACCTCATATCTTCATTCCACACGTGTGTAAAACTTCCACTACAATAGGGATTTTGCTCCAAAGGCTTCAAAATCCTTTAAACTTCATTATTAGAGTTTACAGATTTGTAGAAAAATTCTTAGTTGCTCATGAGCTCTCATTCTTTAAATATAACATGTAATACTGTTATACATTTGCATACTAAACACTGAAATTGAAGAAAGCTAAAAAAACACCTTACTTTTTAACTTTGTTAATCTTTCTTTCCTCTAAAAATGTGCACATTTGCTGAATAGGTAACAGGCTGGAATGATATATAAGATTTAATCACAAGTATTAATGCTAAGATGACAAAAATACATGGCTAAATATCACATTCCAGACAGGTTAGACAATTTTGGCAGGCATCAAATATTAAACATGTATCCAGAGATACTTGCATGCAAAGTTTTTTTGCATATTATAAAGCATAATTGTGTTTCATTCTTTCTCAACGCACACCAATGTTTTCAGCTCTATGGAACAAACTTGTACTTATTTAACTAAAGTATACTAGGAAAGTAGATCTTTTTAGGAATATCAGACTAACTAAAAAAAAAAAGAACCCACTGTCCCTCATTACCCAACTTCAGTTTATACCCATAACACACCTAGCCATTATTTCTCTTCACCTGTAATGTACTTTCTTCCTTCACTCTACACAATATCCTTTTAGATTGTCCTTATACTCATGGAAGGAACTACTGCCTGTGGAGGAAAGAAAAAGCATTCACTAGGCTGAGTGTAACTTGGAACTACTTGTCCACCACACTGAGGTTAGGTGTTACTTAAAGCAATATCCACTAAAGGTAGACATTAAGAAAAACAATCCACCTGAAATAGCAAGAAAAAGTAAAATTTGCAACTACTTGTTGACTTTTTGTAGCCTATAACCCTCTGCTTGCTCCTTGAAATCATCACAAAAATTTCTCGACTGATGTAAAAAAATTCTACACATTGTGCAAATACTCAACATCCATTCGATCCATCCACAAAAACATCCTGTACAGCCATTAAACACAGAGGCCCTGCCTTGCAATGAGGCCTGATGACGCTGCTTCTTGCTGGCGACCCGCTGATGTAAAAAAGGTCTCACATTGGCACAACAGGATCTCACTGCAGAGCCAAGAACACTACTGAAAGCACTCAAAGTCCGAAGAATAAGGAATTCCAAATACAATTTTCACAAACCACAGGAATAAAAATCATATGAAACCCATTCAGAATGTTTTCAGGGTTCTTGAAAAATCCATTTCAAGCTTTCAAGAGACAATATTTTAAAGTCGCACTGATAATCATAATACATGTATAAATAAAAACTAGCACTCATATTTCATGGATTCAAAACTAAGAAACAATATATACATCTACAAACACCTATGCATATGTTTTACTGATTATGAACAGATGAAAATGTGACCTGCTATTGAAACTTGTGAAAACTGTTTTCATTTGCATGAAATGTAATAATCTCAGAGCTACCTCGGGGAATTCTGTGGATATGGAGGGATTACCATATCAGATTTAATTTATTTCATTTTCTCTTTGGGAAAAGTGAACTGCATCACTTCAAAGCTTCAAAGGAAAAGGGGATTCCCATCTAGGAAAAATTAGTTTGTATGTTTCCAAACACTGTGCTGTGAACTGCTATTTGTTGACGTGCAGGACTTCCCATAAAAGTTTCTAATGCAGAAAATGAAGTCACTCTTTTGTTTCCTGCTGAATTTGTAAATAGTTCTGGAAGGGTAAAGGCATCTCATTTGCGAATGATTAGATCACCACCACAAGTGCAAGTATGTGACAAGATGCACCTAGTATAGATAAACATGAGAATGTCAATTTGTAATAATTTCACGAGTATTGTATGCGACCTTTATAGGTTTTTACATATCCAGTTTATGGATAGGTCAGGCTGACCAGACTTTCCCAAATTAAATGGAACCGATGGAATCAGGAAAGCAAGAAACTGAGTTTGTCAACGTGACATGACAAAGATCTCCAGCATACACCACGGAGTAGTGCTACACAGATACACAAGCTCATGCACTGAAAGCACTAGGTGGCTAGTTAGCACTGCCTCTGGGCAAACATGTTGTAGTGTGCTATTTCTGAAATTTGCTTACTCAGTACAAAGCCTGGGAATCTTTATGGCTTCCTTCACAAAGCAGCGCAACTGTCCTGCAAGGTTCGTTCCCCCACAGACTCTTCTAAGTTACTGCAAAAAAAGATGACTGAACCCTTTGAAGTCAAGATACTGCTTCAATCTGAAATAATCCAATTGTTTTTCTAAAGGCTGGGGACAAACCTACATTTTCCGGGGAGCACACTCTCTGTTCTTAACGAGAAGGCACTTAGGAGGAAGAGACAATGCTTCCCTTTAGATTACTCGCCCTTTCCACCCACCCAGGGAACTCGGAGACCAAAGAGACCAAGTCCATCCTGCCAGGCCGGCCGCACATTACGCTGTCTGACAGCGCTGACCGCGCTTGTAGGGACTATCCTGCAGCTCTGCCACGCAGCACATGCTGACGCTGCAGCCCAGAGAATGGCATTCTTGTAGCGTGAAAGCAAGGGTGCGCTGCATGCCCTGGAAGGCAGCGTGAGGACAGACCAGGGGATTTGGGAGTGCAAAGCTTACTGGGAATGGGATGGGGCACTCTGGAGGGCAGAAGGAGCCAAATGGTGTAGCCCCACCTTTACTGCTTCTTGCTCATGGTGTACAAAGCAAACTTCTCCCTGAGTCACACCCAGGATTTCACTGGGAAAGTAGTAGCTGGAGTGGTCCAAAACAAGGCTGGGAAGTGAGCCAACAATTAAGCAATACACATGACCAAGGGTGTCATGCGTAAGCTTATTTCCTGGACCTTTTTTATTTAGTGGTCTAGATGTAGTCTGAGTGGGTAAAAGGATGAGAGGAGCTGTACAGAAACTTTCTCTGGGAAGAGCAATGGGAAACAGGAGCGTGAAACAGCTCTGTGAGAGCATCTGAGGCAGTCCTGGCCTCTTCTTGCTTCCTGAGCTTTGGAGCAAGAAAGTTGGGTTGTGCTCTTTACTCTTTAAAACTCCACATCCTCTGAAGTAGACTAATATGATGCAATTTACCTAGTTAGTGGATGCTACTGTTTCCAGAGTGAACCAAATGACAGGGAATGATCTGTCCTTCTGGAGGTAACCGCAATCAACCTTAAGGATTATCAGGTCCAAAGCCTACTCTGAGCATGAAAGAGCTCTGATTTCCACTGACTGTCCCTATGAGAAGTGATCACTCACATCTCAAGTGTGAAGCATTCAGAGAGCCATTCAAAAATGAAATTAACTCCAGAAATGTGAAAAGAAAGCTGAAATTAAAAGCTTGGCAGATCTAGACACAGATCAGATTACATATATATATATACACAAAATACAGACACACACATAGATATATGCATGTGTAACATTCAAAATCTTAGAAGATACTGGTCTAATGCTGAATGACATCTGTCCGGAGCTTGTTCCTTGACCTCACTAGATCAGTGAATCACACCCTCATACTGTTGGCCTCTAAAGACCCACTTCTTCCAAATATTTGTATTCAGCCAAATACTTAATGGCATTAAATTCTAGGAAGATGCTGTTGAGTTTTTCTGAATAAGGTTCAACCTCCAGCTAGAAATTCTGTCCAAAAGGGTAGCTTAAAATAATGGAAACAATTTAAGTTCCAAACGTGCCAGTCTATTTTATTCTCTTTCACCTTACTGACATAATGAAGTCCATTTGCTATTTGCATTTTGCCATCCCTGTATAGTCATTAAGTATATTCATCTAGTGCAGTCCTCTGCAGCTGTTGGACAACAGTACACATCTCGCATTAGGCTGACCAAGGCATCACTGCTCATGAATGTTTAAGGAGAAATCTTAATCATAGAGTAAAACTTTCCTACAACATTAAACATCTTAAAAGTAATATATAACTTGTAGTCATCATAGTTATATCCATCCTCAGGAACTTAACTGTAAAATGTTAAGTTCTGGTATAAAACTGGTGGAAATCATTGTTTATTAATAGCTATTTTTCCTCTGTGTTTCATAATTATCTAGGACACATGCTTAAAATGCTAGTCTGTCATAGCATAACTGGCTACCAGTCTATTTTTACTACTATGTCTTCTGCAATGCCTCAGCTCTGAATAATTTCTTTTACATTCTTTTCCTTTTGCTAAATTGAAGATTTTATGGGTTTGTAAGAGCAAGGGCTGCAAAATACACTGAAACTGTGTATGCCTGACATTTTTTCCAATCTTCTCTTATATTGCTGATAGATTTTATAATACAATTCAGTATAATCATAAAAGTGGATGCTCTCATTAGATATTACATTTTACTGACGTACTCTAATAAATTCTGAAATGCAATTATTTCTTTTCTGAAAAATAGTTTTCAATTATAGTATTTCAAAATTCCTTGGTTTATTGCCTGTTGTTTATTTCAAATAAATCTCCTTCATTTTCAAGGTAAAATGTTCTTACATGGCATAATATTTTGCAATTTATTACATCATTTTGCTGATGCAAATTTGCCAGTGACAAACTTAGTGTCAGAAACCATTCTCTACCTACTCAAGTCCTTGAGAGTTCCATCTGGAGTTCAGTGGATTTTGCGTCACCTATATTCACTGGATAGACACCTTGCATAGCAGTATACTGGGGGAGGGGTGAGGATCAAAAATATAGAGGACTACCTTAATTCACTCAGAACCTCTAGAGGTTTGGGCTATAGGGATCTATAAAAAAATGCAGAAGTTTGGATGGTTACTTAAAACTCTGAATCCAGAATTCCACATACACAAGAACAAAAAACCCAGCTTGCTTTAAGTAGATTTTGCCAACCAGCAGGGATGGTGTAGAAACAAAACCCAATTATGATGGCTTACCCATTTCTCTCCAAACGTTTAGACTGCCATATTTTCTTTTCTCTAAACTAGTTTTGCAGGGAGGGAGACGATCAAAGGGCTTTCCCTGCAGACCTGTTCCTCTTATTTTTTCCTTCTTTTTTGAGGTTTGGTTGGGGTTTTTTTCATAACAGAAACTAAATCAGAGTTCACTTTCATAATCATCCCCTTTCCCTTTCATGTTAAGGCTTGGTATGTCTGCTACTGAAATTCTATCTCTGCCGCCAATATTTCTGTCCTCCTCCTTTCTTTGGTGAATGCTGTTTTTCATGTGTTCGTGGTTCCCTAAAATTCATCTCTTTTTCTACATTCCCCTGGTTGAGATGTATTTCAGTTGTAAGTTCTTTCATTCTCTCTGGCTCGCTGTGTATTATAGTTTTCTGCAGCATTAATGAGGCTGATGCTCCTGCCACGCCTCTCCGCAGCTGGGCATAGATGATCTCCTTGCAGGAGTGCCTTTCTTCCTTCCTCTTTCAGCCTCTTTGATTGGCACCTGACATGAGCAGGCTAGATGAGATATAAAATAACAGACTCTGTTCTCAGGAGCCTCCTAGTATTTTCATAAATGGAAGGAGGACCTTGCTGTTTTACCTAGGGCAGATAAGAAGAAAAAAAAATCCCACCTTCGTGGGAAGTGCTGCCTGTCTCTACCATCCAGGTCCTGCACTTGGGTCACAGCAACCCCATCCAATGCTACAAGCTTGTGGCTGGAAAGCTACCACACAGAAAAGGACCTGGGGGTGTTGGTCAACAGCTGGCTGAATATGAGCCAGCAGTGGGCCTGCGTGGCCAACAGCATCCTGGCTTGTATCAGGAATAGTGTGGCCAGGAGGACTGCCCCCCTGTACGCAGCACTGGTGAGGCCGCACCTCAAATACTGTGTTCAGTTTTGGGCCCCTCACTACAAGAAAGACACTGAGGTGCTGGACTGTGTCCAGAGAAGGGCAACGAAGCTGGTGAGGGATCTGGAGAACATGTCTCATGAGGAGTGGCTGAGGGAACTGGGGTTGTTTAGCCTGGCAAAAAGGAGGCTGAGAGGGGGGCCTTATCACTACCTACAACTTACCTGAAAGGATGTTGTAGTGAGGTGGGGGTTGGTCTGTTTCCCAAGTAAAAAGTGACAGGACTAGAGGAAATGGCCTCAAGTTGCACCAGGGGAGGTTTAGATTGGATATTAGGAAAAAACTCTTCATGAAGAGGGGTTGTCAAACATTGAAACAGGCTGCCCAGGGAAGTTGTTGAGTCACCACCCCTGGAGGTATTTAAAAGATGTGTAGACGTGGTGCTTATGGACATGGTTTAGTGCTGGACTTGGCAGCGTTAGGTTTACGGTTGGACTCCATGGTCTTAAATGTCTTTTCAAACCTAAATGATTCTATGATTCTATTTTAGATGGGTGAGGAAATTCTAAGAAGGTGTTCTGTAATAACTTAGTCGGGCATTGGAGAAAGGATGTCAGGGGAGGCATCTCTACCTCACACGAACCTACTGCTCTCCTATTCTGTCATTGCCACCTGGGAGAAGATGTACAGCTTTGAAAGCAAAAAAACCTTCAAAACTACTCAAATTTTTTGTCTAGTAGCAGCTCCAGTGAAGAAGCCTAAGGATGGGTTTCAAAACCAGCAGGCATTTCCCTCCCATTTTAGGATACTGGCAAAAAGGTTGATACACACAAAAGAACAGATCCAACCTTATGGGTGGCACAAGCAAAGGAAAGTAATTATTTATGTTCTTGCAAAATAAGCAACAACTGGTAGCATACGCTTTGCATATTTTCAGTCAGGTCTCATATCTGAAAGCTAAAGACGAAGCTGCACATCTCAAGAACACACTGCTTTTGAGCTACCTAAAATATTACATAATAAGAAAAGCTTGCACTAGGTAATTACAAGGCTTTTCATTAAAAAACAGAAAAACGAAAGGATAACCCTGAATTATTATAACCATTTCCATTAATTCTTAAAAGCAAAAGTGAAAGGATTAATTTTTGTTCTTTGGTCATAATTTCTCTCCACATATCCTACTAGCAGCAAGGGTTGTAATAAAAGTCCACTAACAATAACAGGAAGGGATTCAGAGCTGTATTAAACCCTGCTAACCAAGCCACCTTTGTAAGAATTTTACTTTTACTGTTACTTGTGAAGACTAAAAGTACCTGCTCTAGATTAATAAGCTTTTTATTAAGTAAAATGTTTTTAAGGAAGTGATCTCAGAATAACTATTTTAAGAGTATCTAATAACCAAATTCTTAGGGCAACAAGAAGAAAAAGTGGTAATGTTATGTCTACCAGCAGAGCAGAACAATTCAAACATTTCTATACTCTTCTCAACTGGCAAGGCTTCTAATCTGTACGGAATTTTATTTTAATTATTTTTTTTTCTGTTAGGAGGCTACATCTAATATAAGATTACATTTTAATCATCTATGGTCTGCCCACTGATGAACTGTCTTGACATTTAGAACAAAGTTTTTATTTATTTAATGTGTTCCAATAGCACCTATCATGGTATGTCTCGGATAAAGAAAACAATTACAATATATTTCAAGATAGTTGGAGGTCCAAGCAATCATAAGCAAAGGCATCTGAGAAATTATAAAACCAAATGTCCCAGTGTGTCTGAAACAGAAAGGGATTGATTGGGATTTCAAATTTTTCTTTAATCTGTTTTGACATTTCATTGGCTAAGTGAAGCAATCAGACGTTACAGACTAAGGCAAACTTTCACACTGAGGCCTCAGATCAAACATTTACTGATTTGAGGAGGTGAATTGAAAGGAGAAATATCTTTACTAACTGCATATGTGGGACCCAGAAAAAGTTTCTAAGTCTAAGCAGTAGAGGCTTTTCCTCTCCAGTCTGGACCCACTGTAGCTTGTAGACTACAAATATAACTATTCCATTTACTGCTGTCTTCTAGAGTAAACGATGATGAATTCTGTCCCTGCTGCACTTTGCAGATCAACTCTAAAGGAAAGTCTAATTAGAAGCACACTATAACAGTCAGCTTTGGATACGATTTAAACTCTGTGTTACACTGAGAGCTTAAAGAGACTCAAATAAACAGCATGCCAGCTGTAAATTAAGGTGTACTTTTTTTCTTAATGAAAGATTTATTTATTTGCTATCATTTAATAATGTCCAAAGCAGACTGCTAAGGCAGACTACTCTTTTCATGAAATATTACAAAGGTAATTTTAAAATGTTCTAGCAACATGCTGCCCTTGACTGATCTGAGCAGTTGGCCGAAGCTCAAGGTCTTACTGATTGCTTTGGTCAGGAGAAGAAATCAATGGAAGATCTGTCTGCTTTAGACATAATCCTCAACATGCACTGTATTACCTCAAATCATTTCTCTCAAGCACAGAAGTACTTGAACACAGACTCAGAGAGAAAGAGAAAGGAGAGTAGGTAGCAGAACAACACGCCTTAAAGAGTAAGTTACTGCTAAGCAGCCTTTCTGCCTTCTTCATTTATTTGTGCATAAATACATTCACTTCAGTAACTTCAAGCATTACTTTTTTCTCTACATGAGAAGAGAAGGCCAAAACATGACATCATGAGAGGGAGAGGTGGGTTCTCTGTTTAATATTTTCAGGTTTACTGTCCTGCAGCCAGCTGGGATGTTGGATGGGAAGAGTGCTGGTTTGCAGCAGTTGTTAACTCATCTGGGTCATCATGTACCTCTTGATTGAGAATAGTGACAGAGTACTGAGAGGGTTGGCAAGAAAGGTGAGGTTAACACGGTGTCTGTCTCTTCACTGTCAGCTGATAAATTCTTTGTGAGGGACCCAACCTGTAGAACTGTTGATCTATGGTGAATGCTCAAGTCATAGCACTAAGGTAGTCTGGTCCTTCAACAGAATCTCTGAATGTGATGACTGTGGTCAAAAACCTGCTCACTGCATTTGGGCCAGCTGCATTTAATGTTGTCTATAGGAGCACCAGGAAGACAGAAATAGGCTCCATAAGCAGAGCACTAATTTGGGGTTTTTTTTTTTTTTTAGAAGAGGAGGGAAGTTGTAAGGTAAAAAAATTAGAACTGGTGATCATACTTGGAGATAATCAAGAGCTGAATAGCTTACTACTCTTAATGGCAAAAGACAGCAAGTTTAATAACTGCCTCCAGATGCTTCTTTCCTCCATCACTGAAGAAGACATGACTGTTTATGCTCTAAAATTTTCCAAAACAGGAAAAGCTTTTAGGAATTGGGCAGATATCTGTAACATTTGGTCAACTGTTCTGTCTGCCATTAAAAATTGTCAAAACAGACAAAATTCAGGGGAGTCAAATCTCATACATTGTCAGCAGGTTGTCTAGTGGGTAAACAAACAGTAGAGACTCTCTAAGATGGCTCCACAATAATCAGCTCCAGTCAACAACAGGATTTCTGTGTTGGCAGTGTTGCTGTGCTGTCCATCTACCCTCTTGGATCAGTGCTTGCTCAAGATCTTTGTGCTTCACATACCATGGGGTCACTGGACTTTCCTTTTTCTTTTCAGCTATACTCTCACAGTATGTTCTTGTAGCTTACTTTTACATATATTCTGAATAATTCATATTTTAACCAAGCTATCACAACTCCTCATCACCCCAGATAACTGTTGAACGCATCAAGAAAATGATAATACAGAAATGAAAGTTCACCGATTTCTCCATACTCTACTAAGGTTAAGCACCTGATCAGAATGGAGCTTAGTAAAATATGCTGAAAATAACTGCTAACTTACCCTACTCAGCTGATGTGGATTGCTTCCAGATCTATCAAGCCCCCAGCAGAAGGCAGGACCTGATAATAGATACATGACTCTGGCAGGCCATCAACTTAAATTTACTTTATTTGTGGTATCTGTGATTCTAGAAGCTGAAATCACAGCATGGTATGTGGGATCTCACCCCAGCCACGTGACACATCAGCTCTGTTTTTCTTTCTCACGCTGTGTCACAGTTCCTGTGATTACAGACTTTCTGACAATTAAGATTAGGAACAAGGTTTCTTCTGTGATGAAGATTCAGAGCTTCCCATCTCAGGATCCTTCACTGCAAGTTACAGTCAACACTGACAGCACATGGGCATGTCCGTTTGGCCTGACTGATGGCACTGAAAATCCCTCAATGCACTGAGAAAAGTGCGCTAGCTATTAAAGTCAAAAATGTCTTTATTATGTAGCAGTAAAATACCGAGCAAGATAATCAGCTGTGGTTTAGAGTACTGCCATTGCCATCAGAGATAGTTTGAATCGGTCCAATTTTGCAAAGTAGAAAATCTAAGTGAGAAAAAACATTGCACCTCTGAGGGAAACATGGATGTAAAGAAAAACTTACTTTAAATCGGAAACATTCACAGACACATGTGCATGCACATGCACCCCTAAACCAAAGCTGAATTAGAGTAACTGTCAGCTACTGTGGCTAAACAGATATGGACTAGGAAGCTTCCATTCCAGTTGATGACTGACTTTTCTTGCAGGATCATCTACATTACTTTCTCACTGAAAGCAGCAAAATCTTCACTCCAATTCATACACTGAAGAACTAATGCAGTTTCTTGGCACTGAGACACATATGAGCAGGAAAATTGACGTAGAAGCAGATGAATCCCCAACTTAAGCAGATGAATCCCCAATTCTTAGCTACCTCAGAAGACATTCCCCCTCCCTTTCACATAGGTAACTGGGCTGCTTCCAGCCTTTTATTTGATTTGCTTGAACTGGCTCCAGTTACAAAACTCATCTTGTTCGTCATCCCCCAAAATAAAAGCCACACTTTCCTGGCAACTTCTAAACAGTTTTGAGGCAGAAGAATGAGCTCAAATGGAGAATGTATAGGTGTAGCTGAAGCTTTAAATAGACAAAATATAAATACAGTGAATCTGATTAATTAGAGGAGTCTGAGAGGGAATTTTAGTGTGCCCTTTGGCATAAAACATATCCAGTTAAACTGAAAAATCACTGTGAAGACTTTTTTCTCTTTGACAGAAACACCCAGGTGTGGAACAGCAATTAGTTCCAATACCATGGCTGTGTTGATAAAAGGTGCCTGAACAGGGATATCTATACAAGGAGTTCATTTTTCCTCTCACATTTCTTTTGCACCGCTATAATTCTGTTATGTTCCATGCAGTTTAATTTTGGTTTGTTAATTAATATTCTAAAATCAGCTGACCTTTACAGAAGGTCACAAATTTCTCCAAGCTACCTCTGATGGCTTCTTTGCACAAGGAAAATACACCAAGCAAATGTGCACAATTCAGCATTCAGATTATATAAGAACGAAATTCATTCATATGTAAGAATATATTTTCTATATATATAAGAGTATATATATAAAAGAACTATATTAAAAAGAAAGTCTGCCACTTGTAGCTGACCTAATGTTCTGAAGTTGAAAGGGTTTAAACTTGTACTTAATTTCAAACATGAGAATAATCCCATCATAGCATGAAATGCACTGTGTGAACAGTGACTGTTGTGTCAAGTAGCAGGAGTTATGAAAATAAGGGGTTTTTCTACTGGGACAAGCATTATAATAGATCTAATTTTATGTTTTATGTTAAATAATAATTTTCATTATAGAAGAACCTGCATCTTTTTGTAATACATAAAATGGCAACTGGCCCTGTTACATCTCAGGAATACCTATGAGTTTACAGCTTCTCCCAGCTGGAAATCCTCATTGGGTGATTAACATCCATGACAGAGGAGTCATTGCTACAACACAATTTTATGATACGTTTTGCAGACTAGTCCCTATCCTTTGGCTATAATAAGCGTCAAAAACATCAGTCTGCCAGCTAAGCAGTTTGAAACCACAACTTTTTCTGCTTGTCAAGGCTGGGACCTGCAGGGAAAGCCAGGAGAATTCAGTTCATTCTAAACTGTTTATTTTCTACCTTAGGTTTTTGAAGGACTCAACAAACTAATGCTCAAGGCAAGCTACTGCTCTTGGCTGACTCAGATTTGCCACGTAAGCTCACCTGATAGATACAGTACAGCTCATCCCTATGCCTGCAAACATGACCTATATATTTAAGCGCACATCTACAAACTGCAGCTGTATTAATTAAATGTCATAATACTTACGCTAGTACAATAAAAAAAATATACTATGCAAAATAATTTTAAAATGGGATAAACAGTACTCTAAAAACATTCAAATTCTCAGAACAGAATTTTCAAGACCATGAATCTGGAGAACATGGGTTAAAAAGAGATGAGTCTCATGGTCCATCAGCACTCACCATTCAGCCACTTGGAATTGTACTGTGCAGTGCGGAGAGGAGGAAGGGCCCCCAGACTGCGATAAATGGCAGGATCCCTTCCTGGAAAATCCATGGCCGTAGCAGCATATAATTCCCCACTGGAAGTGAGCAGAGCAGTGGAGTTGTGCTGGGGACTATAAGGACAACGAGCCATGCCACTGATTTGATCATGTATCTCTGTCAAGTTACTTAACTGTAAAAGAGTGAGAAAAAGGGATTAAAATGACCCAAAAATAATAATTTCAGCCAAGCTGCATCAATCTAAGCAAAATCCTATCATAAACACCAGTTATCTGCTTTGGTATTGTACAACAGTAATGAGCTGACCTTTACATCAATCTGAGACTGTCTCATATAGAAAGTTTTACTGCAATGTTTTCTGATCTCACTTTTGCCCCTTTGGTACGTAAAATGTGCAAGTTAATCATTAACCACCATGCCTAAAATGTTTTGTATTAGAAGTGACTCAAAAATTAATTATCTCTACACAGATTATTATTATGAAAACCAAAACCAGATCTGATTGTCGGAATCAGCTAAGGTGTTCACCACAGCAAGTGGTCAGACAATTAAAGAAAAAATAATTCTATTATTTGTTTTGTTGGTGTGTTCTAGGAAAGAATTTCACATGAAAAATGAGATTTAAAAAAAGGAGCTTTCTGGTTCAGGAGAACTATCTCTCTGATTTAGTATCCCTAATACTTTCAGCTATAAACCACAGTATGATGTTAATATGTTATTTGAAAATAAATGTACAATAGGTTTAAATATAATAAATGTGCCACGGAGACTTTTTGTGATACAGATATTCTTTGTATTTAAACTTCTCTCCCCTTTTGAAATAAATAGCCAGCTTAGTCCAAACAGTGACATTTTGACTTTTATTATGACTATTATTGATCCTTAATGGACTCTCTTTCTTTGATACACATAAAGTTGGGGATTTTTTTCAGAAACAGAATGACAGGTTTTCTCAACCAAGATTTCTCATTCTCGCCAGTCAGAAATCATTAATACAGGTACTCTCATCTTCTCCAGAACTACACATATACAGTATGCAGCCACCCAACTATATTTTTATAACTAAACCAGCTGATGCCAACCAAACCTGACAGACTGGCAAAGTCTTAGAAATACCTAAGGTTCACAAAAATTGGCACGCAGAAGGAACCGAGCTGCTCGTAGCTGTGCTCTCTCCCATAGCTGAGGAAAAGACTGCAAAAAGATCACCATTTAACTCTCCTCTTTGGCCTGCCACTAGCTTTTACACATCAGCTCGTCCATCAATACGCAAATAGCCAGGACTCAATCACAGCATGCTCTGCCTCTTATACTGCTTGCCCGGAACAGAAACTTGAGCTTGTGGGATGAAACATGTAACTCGTACCGTCCGATTGGTGCAGATAGGAGTGAATGCGTTGGTTCCACAGGTAAAGAGATGGTTGCCTCCAACAAGAAGCACTCGAATGTAGTTCTGGCATTCCTCCTGCCATGCAGAAAGGAAAGAACGTTCAGTGATACTTCAAAGGATAAAGGAGACTGATTACAATTTGCTTTCCATGGTTATGTGTCCACACGTAAAAATTTAGGGGAACAAGGCTTAAGCATACCTGATGTATTAGCAATCATGATATATATAGATTTCCTAACTACAACACATGCATCCATCAGTCTTTGTGAAAAGTTCTTAATAGGATAACCATAAACCTCTTCAGTACTGTAGATTTCTTCTAAGTGTATATTTCAAAGGTTTAGCTAAACTCTGAAGTGATAGATGCTGACTTAAATAATACACCGTTGTGTCAAGAGATCAGATGCTGTTTTCGAAGACAGATCAGGCCAAGGGAGGAAGTTGGAAGGAAAACAGGAGAAAAAACAGTTGTCAGCAACGTGAGTATGATGAAAACAGTACAAATAAAATTCTGGAGATGTCCAGATGCAGATTTGTCACTACCAGTTCCACAATTTGCACAATACGCTTTATTAGAAGCATCTATATTTCTGTTAATTTGAAGTTTCTCAAGAAATGTCGTTACCTCAACATATAGATGCTCACCCCTGAAGAATAATCTTACATGTTTTTTACTCCATTAGAATGTGTGAAGGCTTTATGATGTTCGTTTCTGCCATTTCAGAAGTTAGAAAACAACAGCAATTTCCCATGTTTATTCAGACAGAGAGCTTTCTGCAGTACTAAAAATCTCCCAGAACTGTATGTAGGAGAGACTCAAACACTCCTGCAAAAATGAACACCCCCATCTAATAAAATGAACAAGACCAACAATATGCTTGGAGAAAATCAAGTTTCCAGGAACCTTCCATTTGAATGCTCTCTCGCATTCATTCACAAGATAGTCTCATGTAAAGCATTAAAAAAAATTGTGAAAATACAGCTGCTCAACCAATATTAAGTGAAATCATGTAAGTAAATCCATGCAATAGTAATGGTGCAGAAGTCCCATTATCTGACCCACAGTTATATTAAATGTATTGCTTGTTTATCTTGAATATAGACTCTCATCCTGGAAGACAAGAAATATAATCCTGAATAAATTGAACAGGCACAAAATAGACTGCTAAGCAAGATGAGCAAAATACTTCAAAGATCTCTGAGAAAACTCTAAGAATTTATAACCTATACCTTTCCTAACACAAAATGAAGTTAAAAAGACCCACAACCCCCTCAATAAAATCTCAAAAAATCCACCTCTTTGAAAAATACCCCCAAACCCCACATTTGTATTAGTTTCACATGAAAAGGTATCTTTTAAACAGTTCTCTTTGAGCCTTTAAAGGTAAGTGTCAAACATCTTAGAATTAAGATTTGATTCCCGTCGGGTAAAAGTACGTCTTATCTCGAACTTACCAAAACTGTCATCTTAAAATTCTTTCAACCAAACAGAAGCCAATATGAAACCATATAACAGAGTTGGGCAGTGCAACAAGACTTTAAAAAGTATTTATTTCAATTCTGGGCAGTTTCCCTGTTGCAGGTTGTTTTAACTACACTAAAAAACAAAGGCATTTCCTCCTTTTTTTTTTTTGTTGGAAGGGTGTTCAGGGACATTCATGGAACATAACACAGTACTTTATTCTTTGGGCTGTTTCCATCCTGCCCTTTGCAGCAAGTCATGGAATGTAAGTGTAGGAAAATAAGTGGGTTCTGACATTACAACCCATCCAACCTCTCCTCTTGATATTCCAGAGCTCCCTGAAATAGTGCCATTGCCAAATTACTTGCACGCTGATCACCCACTCTTTCTGTTCAAAAATAATGTTAATTTTTTAAACTCTGACATTCCTAGGATTCATAAGATTCTTCTCTTTAATGTTGCCCAGTCCTGTGCCAACTTCACAACAATCCATACTGCAACAGGGCAAATAAGATATCTCATATCAAATTTTTGTTGGGTACATAGTACAACAAAATCAAAACTGACATAATAGCTTTTATAATTGGTTGTTTTCTTCATATGACAAATCCACAATAATACAAAACAAATTAAAAAAAATTATTCATGAATAAAACGATTAACATCCAAAAACATATTGAAAAAGGACTCAGTTATTTAGTCAGTTGAATTGTTCAGAGTCACTTTTCTAGCTCTGGAGCTTAGCTGTACTGATTCACTTTTTAGATGTGCAAAAAAGAGATGTGTGTTGCAGAAGTGGCATTGGTGAATGCAAGGACTGCAAAACCAAAGGTTTTTTTAAGTTTGGAGGGTGGTGGTAGGTTTGGTGACCATCTTTTATGAGTCTTAATGTCCATTTCATCTTGACCTCTCTGCCATATACTTTCCTATTCTCCTGTAAAAATATCTCTGAAAGAAAGACATTCATTTAGCAAGTACTTTCTACTTTTATATTAGTGTCCTTGAAGCAAAATGCAACTATTAGAAACAATTCAGCAGCCAAGCAGGCTAGGTTGCTACTTAAGTTTAAGATCAACTTGACAGTTCAAGGACAATTTGGCTGCATATGGTTATCCATTTGCAGCAATGTTTCCTGTATAGGCTAACATTTTAAAGACACTTGTGTTTATTTTTTAATACTTTTTAATGTGGTCCTCTCTGATTAGATTAGATATTAGGAAGAAATTCTTTACTGTGAGGGTGGTGAGACACTGGAACGGGTTGCCCAGGGAAGCTGTGGATGTCCCTTTCCTGGAGGTGTTCAAGGCCAGGTTGGATGGAGCTTTGAGTAACCTGGTCTAATAGGAGGTGTCCCTGCCCATGGCAGTGGAGTTGGAACTAGATGATCTTTAAGGTCCCTTCCAGCTCTGACCATTCTGTGATTCTATGATTCTACTTTTATTGAAAGGTCAGATGCTAATACACACAGCCATTAAAATCTTAAATAAGCAAGGGATAAAGAGACTTTACTTCAATTATATATTTTTTTTTTAACTCTCTCTTTGGTTTATTGTATTTTTGCCATGTGTATTTATATTTTTTCTTTATAACAGTCCCTACCACAAATGCCAGTCTGAATGGACTAATTTATTCTCTTAACCATGTATGTTGTTTTAGACTTCTAAATGCTAACGCATGCTGGCCACAAGGACATAATTTTGTCTGGCTCACTCCTGGAGCCTCTAGTTACTTTAAGCAACAGCTTAAATTGGTGGATAAATTTCTGAAGTCACAGAAACAAACATCAGCCTTCAAAAGTCAAGTGCGCATTACACTGTCAAATGTGACAGATGTCCCTATATATTTTCCCCTTCAGCTCTTTTCCCTCATTGGCTCCTAAAATCTCAGAACAACTACTGCTAACAGCTAGAGGCAAAAATTCTGTACAGCTTCTTTCTCAAGAGGAGAGGAAAAAAAAAAAAAAAAAAAAAAAAAAAAGAGTTGAGTTTAACTGACCATTATCTCAAAACAACTAGAGTTGCTTCAGGGTTCAAAGCTAGCTTCTGGTATCAGGGCACTCCATCAGCAAACTGACTTTTAGTTTTGCTGCCTGAACTCATTGTCCCCATGCTGCTCTGTGGGCAGCAGAGCTTCAAGAGAAACCAGGATTTGAATGAGTAACTTACTCACAGCCATCCTTGTAATTGTCATCTCCCCTTTGCCACAGTCTGGGCTGGCCTTGTATATTTTGTCTCCAATATTTCCTGTCCCTTCCCTACAGTCACACATGTCTGCCCTGAAACCTGAATTCACCCTAAGAAACGTCACAGAAACGCAGCCTCTGGTAACTCCCCGATTTGGGCTACCTATTTATACTACATCAACAAGCAAGGAAGCAGTCTTTCTGATAACAGTAACTGGAATTGTGTCTCCCAGGGGATTGCCTCTGAAAAGGGACAATTCTCAGTAGTACTGGAGTGAATTCCTCCCAGTTTTTCCAAGGTAAGTCTTTTGTCGTTTTACCAGGAAGCACAGATCAGGTGCTTTCCTCAACTGCATGCATAAGTCCTCCTTATACAGAGTATAATGACCTTGTTTTAGTCTTGGACATAAGGTAACAAAAGACAAACATCATTAGGTTATCCTTCGTCTGGACTTAAATTTATCCTTTGAATTTAACCTCAATCACATCAGTGAAAGCAAAAGAGGCATGAAAAGTTCAAAAAGACAGTTGTCATTCCAGCTGGGTAGGTTGCCTCAGTCAGTATCTCTGCATTCTCCAGCAACTTGCACGTGAAGCTTTCAGGCCACAAAGTCTGCACACCAAAAAAAAGCCCTATGGTAACAATAAGAGCTATTTCCTCCCAGGATTACTTTTGAGTGTAATGAAATCTAAGGATTGTACTTCTCTTCTAGATTGTGAATGAGGAGCAAGGCTATGGATCCAAATGAAACACTAAATCTTTAACCAACTAATACTAAGAAAGAATCTAAGAGGTTATTATTAGAACAGCATATACACTATTTCACAGTGACAGCACAACTTCTAATCACCAGCTTCTTCAAAAGGGTGTGATAAGCATGAATGAAAACCTGCTTGTATGTACTATACTAAGGTACACTGTAGAATGCATTTCACCAGTGTTGAGTATTTCTCCCAGCAAAACTGTTTAATAGCAACATACGCTTCTGCATTGCTGAATCGAATGTGGATTTTACACCACAAACAGTATTGTCAACATTATATTCAAAAGACTACTATAGTCTCAAGTTTATCATTACTTTTATCCATCATGTTAGATCACAGTCATTGCACTGTGACTTTCAGACAAGCTGAATGTTATTCTCACAGTTTTAAACTTGGAAAATCACTGTAAAGCAAAGGCATAAACTTTTAGTTACATATTGCATTCCTACCATGATAGTTTCTACTCTGACAATGCAATCTGTCATATTCTGTTGTCACTTGAGCATGCTCTCTTACTTCAGAGTGTTGTCACCTGAAAGCTAAGGATGAAGGCTTGAGGGTTATATTACATGAAGAAGCATAAATCTTCTAGGGAGAAATAACAACTTACAAAATGAAACATTTGCTTAAAATATAGGGACCCAAAAGTTCTTTCTTTTCTCTCTACAAACTGACAAGTAAGCATCTAGTAAGCCTTCTGATCTATGATCTATTTGTGCCATTAGAGCCTTCACACATAACTTGAGTCATCAGAGTTTGTCTACTCAAATTAGAAATCTTTAAGTAAAATCCAACCCATATTTTTTTCTTTAGCTATTAATACCTTCTGTATACCTAGAAAATCCTGCACTTTAATGGCTAGTGACCAGTAACTCCTAAATATTTGTTTCCCACACTAGGATGGAAAGAAAGGGAAAGGAGGACAAAGAACGCAACACCATTCCTAATGCCTGTTCCCAATACAGTAAACTCATTTCTACAGGGAAAGACGTTCCTCCTTAAAGACAATCATCTTACGTGCATGAAACTTTACACTGCATATTCACTACACATGCTTTTTTTCCCCAAGTAATTTTGTCTTTTTCTCTCCTCACAGCATAACATGCCCTGCTTCTGAAGTGAGGCCATTCTTCCTCTTCTCAAATGGAAATGGATAGGCCAATGGTACTCTGCAATTTTATTTTCCAGCACTTAGTAAAAAAAGCTGGAAATGGGAGAAGTTAAAAAGTCAGTGATAAGATCACTATGCAGAAGAGACTCCTCCTCTACTAGATGGTAGAAGCTTTTGGAATACCTTTTTGAAGCTTGGAGTTGCACATCAATAACATATGCTGACATGATCTACTGAACATGGGTCCTGAAAGCAAGTGTCCTCTTTTGTAGTTATCACTGTTGATGTGTTTTCCCTTTAAGTTTTAACTCAATTAACTTTAATCATTAAACAGTATAATAATTACAAACATAAATTTTATACATTTCTAACTGCATTTATAATTAATTTGATAACTCGCTTCAGCTAAGGACAGCCACAAAAGAACACAGCGTTGATACAGGTTCCATCTTAGCATTACACTTACCTGTGTTGAATAAAAGAAATTGTACTTGGCCAGATAAGGAATTGGTTCTGAATACTAAAAATATATCAAGTTCCATGCCGAAAAACGTAGTGAATTTCATATTAATTCTTTTTAGCGCCAGTAGATACAAAAAATAAGAGTTCCTAAAATTGCATCTAATACAAAGGGAAATAAATTGAGGATTTTACAAAGTAATTACACAGTTATTCAGGATTTACAGCATTGAAAATGAAGTGAGAATACAGTCCACTACCTATGACATGTTGTAGAGGCAAAACAGTAAATTGGAAACTAAAGTTCTTGATTATTCCAGAAAAGAATCACATGACTGCATGTCTCACCCCACGTTCCCTGTATTGTTTGTTATTCCTTCGCTTATAATCAGTGTCAGACTCCTTTCCTACAATTCTCTTCAGAAACAGGGACAGTAAAAATGCATAAGGTAGAGATTTATACATTGAATTACACCTGCAATTAACATAAAAATTTTATTAAAGCAGAACAGCTGTCTCATGCTTACCTTTGATTTGCCTTTACTGTAACAGGCTTTTTTAGTAGCTTCATCACATTGCCATTCCACTGCCTGCAACCAACAGGAATTAGTTAGAAATGCAGGGAATATAGAAATATAAACCTCAGAGCTATCTAAGCCCATGCTTGAGATATGTGCTTCAGACATACTGATGATTAGCTGCGGGTGATTCTATCCATAATCACTTTACATGTTTTTTCTCCGTAGAAATGTAGTTTTGCTGTTTATGGTTTTTCAGTGTTTTAATCTGAAGTGAAGCTGGCCATCCTCATGATTCATTGTACTTACCACTACAGCAGAAATAACCACAGTCACATTTGACACTATTTAGCCACTTTTTTATGAGTCTTATCAGGGTAAACAGTTAGGAACACAAAGAAAGGCTGACCCTCTCTCCCCAGCAGAGCTGGGCTGCATCACCACAGCATCTGAGGTCAGCTCTGCTGGGAGACCTGGCGCTGTAGGAAAGCGTGTCCTGTTGCGGATTTTGCAGTATTTATCTCAAGCATCAAATGGAGATTTTAGTTTCTCAAGGTATGACTGCAGCACTAATCAGAAGCACTAGAACATCCATTCAGAGGAAGGAGCAATGGGCAGACACATACAAGACAACAGTGAAACGGAGCACCGCAAAGCAGAAGCAATTTATCCTCATTTTTGAGCTGTCTCTCTGCTTCAACAGATTTAGGCAAGGACTGTAATGCCTAGTCTGTATTACTACAGTCTCACTGCGTGAGTTAATTCCAATTATTTCCACATTTAACATTCAACAACTATGACTTACGAACTCTGTTGTTCAGTGGAGCAGGTCATATGCTTAGCGTTTATGTGCCAATACATGTACATACTGGAATGCCTGTATATGCTGTGTAGTCAAAACGCATTTTAAATCACTCTGCATTCTTTCACCTCAACAGTGCACATCCATATGTTCTTTAGATAAAAATTCCACACAATACTTCATGTGTTATCAGGAAGAACTGAGGTTTCTAAACTAACCACTGCTGCTTAACTATTGAAACCACAAGTTTTCATTTTTATTTACCAGGAAATAATGAAAGACCATTAATTCAGATTTAATACAGGTAATGTTTTGTACCTGTTTTTTAATGGAGACTATATTAACAGCAAGCAGACTCTATAATTAATAAAAAGAATAGGGTGAAAGCCTATTTAAACTAAGGGGGGAAATGCCTTCAGAGTATACTATGTAGTACTCTGATTTGTGTTTCAACGAGCCCAAGAATGAGCTTTTCCATTTCAGGAAAAAAAAGACTTATAAAAACTAATGCGATTACTTCTCTTCCTCCGCTCCAAACCTCCCTGTTTACAGCATTTGCTTTTGCAGATGAATGACTACAGCATATTGGGGAATATATTGAAAACTTCTGAAAGAATCCACTTGTGAATGACCCTAGTGTTTATAACTGTATCTAGCAGCATGAAAGAAATCTCATACTGAGTTAGTTAAAAAAGCAGCAATGCATCAGACAAAACAAAGCCAGGAATGACTTAAATTTTTTGACTCTGTAATGCAAAAAGCAATTTACGTTCATAATGGAGATCGCAGTACGAAAGACTGCTCTTGGATGACCAGCCTAAGTTCCTAATCAATCCATAAGGACACACACACACTGCATCTATGTTATATGGCACTAGATACAAGTATCTAATACTGAATATATTATCTCTAAACAACATAAAAAATTTCAAATGCCTGGAGAGACGCAACAGTTACCAGTAGGTGGTCAGAGTAGAAAGACTTAGTGGAATACGGGTGCTTAAAAAGAAGGTTTGAAGGAAAGTTCTTGCCAAAGCAGAACTGAGAAGAATATGCCAAGTATGAACAGCAGGAAGAAAGAAGACAGAAAGATTGAATTAAAGATAAAATGTTTATAAATGAATCGATTTTCAGTGACAAAATACTCAGCTTTCAATTGGCTCTAAGTCCACAGTAAAAGAGTAATTTGAAGGAGAAGGATGTGAAATGCAAAAATTACACAATGTCACAAATCAAGCAAATTAAGTACGTTTCTCAGGCACTGAAAGTTTTGGAAGATAAAATCAACACACTTTGGAGATGGGAAATTCAGAAGCCAAAAGCAACAGTTTTTCAAGCCTTCCACAAAAGCTGAGGAAAGCGTACAACACATCTCTGCAAGCAGGTCATAGTTGGAGAATCTGGAGACTCCAAACACATAATAATGCAAGAAAAATTTAGGGCAAGTGAGGCAGAAGCTTTATTAATTATGATCAAGGTGAGAGAACATTGGGACAGCATCTCCCCCTCTGTTCCCCTGTTCTCTGCAAGTGATTGCAGAGTCCCAGCCTATATAATGTTTCAGAAAAAAAGAAAGATGTGAAGAAAAACTATCAATTCAATATTAGCAAAGCCAGGTATCCATCCCTGGAGGCTCCATCCCTTAAACAGCTTGCTAACTGTCACATTTCTAAGGAGGAATTAAACAGTAAATAACATGACAATGTAGAGATATGGCTCTTGGTGGAGCCTGTAGGAGTGGCACACCCAGTATTACCTTAGCTCAGAAGTGGTGAGGTGGAAACAATCACAGACCGTTAGCTTTTAGTTGAATGTTCCTTTAGTTAAGATAAATGTCTTAGCTAGACCTCCTTAAATGTTAATAATTCTACCACCACATCACAAAACAACTAATACCATTATTAGCATAACTGAAAATAAACTTTCTTCTCTTTCTTTGACATCCATGAAATGCATAGATTCAAATAAAGATATTAAATATTAAAAAATTATGTAATATTTCTGGATACCATAGATAACAGCACATGCAAGAACCCAAATAGAATAAACTACTGTAACTATATATAAATACACATGCTTGCAAGCTAACCAAATGGCAAACTCCCTGGGAAAACCCTGTTCATGACAACATATGCCAAAGGAGTAATATTGTCTGGACAACAAGTACGTGCAGACACACTGGTGACAAAGCTAAGAGCCATCTTTGAAATCAAGTGTACTTATAGTCCTATAGCCCTGGTTTCCACTGCTGGAGGAGACAGAGCAGGCTACAAATGAAGTATATTAGAAAGGCATCTGAAGAGATCTGAGTAGTTCAAACTGTTGTACTTTGGTCCCTAATGCTCCTGCATAGTTCAGAAACGGATACATATGTCTTATTGCTGATTAAATGAAAAGAGCAGGTACGTTTCTATATATAGCTAATTTTTTTCTTCTAATCTGCAGGAAATTTGGGGGAGTTTCCTACAAAATGGAAATTCAGATATTCAACACAGCCTACTGGTAATATACAGGGGGAAGACAGGTGGAAAACTCCTCAAGTTAAATGTCATTTCAATGTGGAAAAAAGAGGAGAAAAATCTGTCCTGAATCTTCAGCACATAAAGACAAAACAAAATGTCCCAAGAGAATAATAATAATGTGGTTTTTGTCAGTAGAAGATTAAGACTTTAAAGTTTTAATTCTGAAAGACCAGACAGACACATATGAATTGTGCTATTTTGGAAAGCAAGTGCAAAACTGTGTTTACTTAAGGATGTTACTGTTATCCACTGGTTCCATTAAATTGACATATTCTCCTCCTTGATACCATTTGCTGATATGTCCATGAAGTTCAGATGAGCAGTGCAAATATGATATGCATACCATGTTGGATATTTGATTCACTATGAAGGCCTACACAGCTACAGTTTATCCTGCTAGGATCTTTTCTTTCCTACGTTTCTTAACAAGAAGCTCCCATTTTCACAAGGCAAAATACAACCTTCAGCATTCTGTGTACTGTTTTTAATTAACTTTATAATTCTGCCTGAGCTGGCAACAATATTCATTGAACCAAATTACAGACACTCAATTTTGTTCATTCTGGGGAAAGAGGAAACAGGGATTTGAACATTAGTGCTAGAGAAAATAAGGATGGGTAGTACACCAGCTACTGCTATGCATCTCCACGAAGAACATAGCTGCACAGGTTAAGGAGTAGGATTTAAGGTAGCACATCAGCCTGTTTCTGATAGCAAGCTGACACTATTTACAGAGGCATGGCTTTTACAAATCCTGCTATCCATGTGGTCTTTCAAGTACCTCTATAAATTTAATGCCTTGGCTTAGTTTGTTTCTGATGTCCCAGTCTTCAACATAACTACATTCTAGTAGACATAAATAAACTTTAATGATCATGGAATCATAGAATTGTCTAGGTTGGAAAGGGACCTTTAAGACCATGGAGTCCAACCGTAAACCTAATGCTGCCAAGTCCACCACTAAACCATGTCCCTAAGCACCACGTCTACCCATCTTTTAAACACCTCCAGGGATGGTGATTCAGCCACTTCCCTGGGCAGCCTGTTCCAATGTTTGACGACCCTTTCTGTGAAGAAATTTTTCCTAATATCCATCCTAAACCTCCCCTGGTGCAACTTGAGGCCATTTCTTCTTGTCCTACCACTTGTCACTTGGGAGAAGAGACTGACCCCCACCTTGCTACAACCTCCTAAACTAAATACCTGTTATGTAATAGTCACCAGTAGAGCAGTGCAAAACGTACACAGTGAGATTTTAGCCCTGTGAAAGTCAGTGTGGCCAACTCTAAAGACTGAACTTGACAGGTACAGCTTGAACTTGACCCAGTGTACTCCAATGAGGAAGTCACAGTTCACTTTTGAACACACGCTGTTTTCTTCAATTAAAAAAAATACACGGAGCACAAAGCTCCATACAGATTTGACATAAAATCAGACTGGACAGAAACATGGCTTTGGTGCACACTTAACCCTAAGTTTGAACTCAAGTTTCAAACTGATGGCAGGCATCTTTTTGTAAAAACTCAATTGTAAATAACTATACCAGTGTTTTAAACATTACATCATTGATGTTTGTAAAGAGCTTCAAAAACTTCAGATGAAATCTCTCCTGGGATTTTCAAGAGGTAGTGGGAGGAAAGAAATTCCAGCCAGAGAAGAAACAAATTCCAACTCAAACTATACAATGAAACTATTATCTTCAAAATGAAGAAAAACACACATCCAACACCCATCTATGTTAAGTTAAAAATTACAGTATTAAAATGAATCATATTCTTTGGAACAACATTTCAGTAATTTCTCTGTTTGGATGAATGATAAGAGTCTTGCTTTAAAGTTAAACTATTGTATATTTAGCAGACAAACCAAATAAATGCAAAAAAATTAGCTCCAATGGAAACAAAAAGAAAATCTGCAATCTAAACTGATTTATCCAAATACCTTAGAAGTACACTAAAAGAGAATCATGGAAAGCGTAGAAGCAGTGAATAATGTTCACATATCCCTCCCATTTAAGAAACAACTGTCAAGGGGTTCCCTTCATGCCCAACATGCAGCAACAAAGTCCCCAGGCAAGACATCTGGAGGTCCATTCCAACCTAA
Source organism: Burhinus oedicnemus (assembly GCA_008921705.1). Taxonomy (NCBI): domain Eukaryota; kingdom Metazoa; phylum Chordata; class Aves; order Charadriiformes; family Burhinidae; genus Burhinus; species Burhinus oedicnemus. The sequence continues at coordinate 2,419,320 of VFFE01007197.1, forward strand.
ATTGTTCTATGATTTCCCAGAAAAATTACAAAATACAGAAGGGAAAGAAAAAATCAAAACCCTAAGTAATTAACTTTAATATAGCTCCTTTCTCAATTATAACTTTAATCAGTAAATACAGACAGGAAATTTGAAATTTGAATACAGTCAAGAAAGGATTGGTGAATTAGAATGTATTAAGTGAGATATGTATTAGTTTTACTTACAGGTCAACAAAAACTGCATGGCTTTCACCTACAGTGGAAGCTGCACACATAACTGAGTACAATCAGATCTCCTGGAAGAACTATGGTCCTATGGCTACACAGATATGTATAACATAGACATGTAGACAGGTACACATTCACATGTATTTTTATATATGAACTTCTTTGAAGTGTAGAAACAGAATGTACTATTACATTTCATAGAGAAAGAAGTTAATTAGTCAAGAACCAAAAAATGAATAGAACAGTATTCCAGACAGATGGTCCAGTACTTCTTAGGCAGATGGCTCTGCTAATTAGATACTGGCAAGAATAACATTAAAGAAGATGTTTTAATTACACAATGCCAAAAATTAACAACTACAAGATATTTCCTTTTTTCTTTTTCATTATCTGCTTGCTTTCATCTCTTATATCATGTATTTAAACAATACTCTGGGGAGCTGGGGTATAATAGCAATAACCATAATAATATATGTCAATAAACATGAGTAATATCACCTTATTGTTTACATCAGTCCAGCAATGGAATGGCTTCAAAAAGTTGCGACTTGTTTGGCGAGGGTGTCTTGCAGCCTGTCTAATTAGCTCTCAATGAACATGTATGCTGGAGTCCAAACGCTGAGTTTAAAGAGGCCATAAAGAAAGTGTCAGGATCGTAAATGCAAAGAAAGAATGTAGCCACAGAGAAGTATACCAGCAAGACATTAGCAGCAAATTAGCAGCAGAGTTAGTGGTGGTTTTGATGGTTACTAGAAATTTTAAGGCGTGCTTTGGTATAATGATATCCTTGCTTCCAACAAATATGTAAAGCCACTTAAGAAAGATTTATACCTCTCTGTACTTCAGAGGAACTATTTTCCTTGGTTTCCATAGAGTCATTACCCTTCGTCCTTGCAACCATTATTGCTGGAGCTGCCTAACTTGCCAATAGGCTCCTGACAAACAGACAACTCTGGAGAGTGAACATCCCCTGTGGAAAAACTAGCATAAAATATTAAAAAGGGACTTCCCTTTAACACAGCTTTCCCTTTTGGCTCACCAAAAAAGGAAAAGCTGGTTTCTGGGGACTAAAGGCATCCTGGTTACGCTTTCATATGAAGTTACAGGCCAGCAGCTCATACAAGAAGTCCAACACCATATGGACAAGTTTACTAATTGGCTAGTCACTGCAGTATCTTGCCACTAATTACCACATGTAACAGCCAATTCTCCTGGGAATAACATTATGTGTGTTTTCATTTGTTCAGAACCAGCTTTTACTGTTCATCCACAGCTAACAAAATTACAGTTTCTTATGAAGTAAGCAGTGTGAAATATATGAAAATAAACATCAAAACACGCTCAAATTTTCCAGGGTTTGGAATTCAATAAGAACTGAGATCCCCTGATAGATACATAATTTCATACTTAAACCAAGTAATATATGAAGCTTTATATGGTTTCAAGGAGCTGATGGTAATTTTATTTCAAATATACTGACCTGAAGTATATAAAAAAGTGAGAAGTACATACCCTGCCAATTCATGAAGTAGCCAAAGTTTTAATTAGCTTATATTATTGACTATGCAAATAAATACTTGTTGAAAATTGTCAGAATTAATATGATAAAACTAAAAGAAAAAAATAAGAATATTAGAGAAGAATTTAGAGTTACTAAGGCTTTCAGAAACCCTCAGTGTTGGGGTACTTCACTGACTTTAATGACACAAGACTCTGCCCAAGACTGAACTTTCAGAAATGCCACCTACCCACCCACCTGTGCATTCCTCTCTTTGTCTTCTGTGAAGATTTCTAAATGTCACAAAACATCCATTTGGTTTATACTTAACAGAGACAGGTTTATAGAGGAAAATGCAGTTCCAAATCTGGAAGTTAGCAACTCAAAGCTTGAGTAGGTTCTGAACTAGGGTTTTTAGTCTTGCTCCCGGAGAGTTATTCAAAAAACCAAAACTGTTGCACTGTGACTTCCAAAGTTTTGAATGTTCCAATCTGAGATTTTGAGGCTTTTACAGTTTTTATGGACATTTAAAAGTTGAATGCAGGATTGTGCTGAAGGGGTAAAACAACAAAATATTCTTGCATTACCAAACTTGGCAGCCATTCAGCAGGTAGGAATGAGATTTCATAACGTATTTTTAATGCACATTCTGAAATTATACTACATATAGTAAATTCAATGTATTGAATAAATTATATGTGAATCCTCTAAGATCTAACATCTGTGTTAGCACACTGAGTTTTAAAGCGTTTTCTGCTTTCTGGCAAACAGGACTGATTTTAGTAGGCTCCAAGACCTTTTGAAAGCAACATTTCCTTTTATTTTTTTTACAAGTAGTGTTGTAAATGTCTAGGTGCTGACAAGAAATGTCAGGATTCTCTTTATTTCAAGGAAAGGAAAAGTACTTCAATGTAGTTTCATACTCCTCAACCCCCTAGGTTAAATAACACAGTAAGTGGAAAAAAAAGTCCCCCGGCACTGAAGTGCCACAAAATGTTGGTTCGGACCTTGAGCATAGGCAGGAAGAAGTTTATTTTCCTGTACACCTGCTCATTGCTGCTAAGAAACATGGAAATGGGAAAGGAGGAGGCGGCGCCAGAAGGTGTGCCATCTTGCCCCATGCTAACTTGCTGTTCAAGACAGCCATGCTGGCGGGGAATGCAGGATTAAAGAAGCAGCCCAGCAATCAGCACTCCTTACCTTTCAGCCACAGACAGTCAAGGAAGGTATGAAACTTCAAAAGACTGTGCAAATCAAAAACCTTCCTGAAATAATTTCTGAGAGGCACAGTCAACATACTGTATCTTGCCCCAAGATGTCAAAGACATATAGCTTCCTGATATGAGCTCACAAAAACAGATGAACCCGAGAGATATGGTGGAGGATGAAATTTGTAACATCTTCTAAGTCATACTGAATAACTGAGACTACAAAAAAGAAATCCTTGTATTTCTATATGTACATATATAATTTTATACATAATGTCTCATTAGGAACAGAATAACAATTTTATCATACTTTTCGTTTGTCTTATTTACTTATTTCTTAAAATAGTTTTGTCATTAGGCTTTAGTAACGGCAGGCTTGATTCTGTTCATAGTAATACACATCTACAGTTCTAGAGAAAATATTACAGTGACTTTACAATAATTTACATTTACAATTAAAAAAATATTTTGAAAAGTTAGCCTAAAAATGGCATCTTACAAGACAGCAAAGAGACAAAAATTGTTGAAGGAACTTTAACAAATACACATCCATTAAATATGCAACCAAATCAAGGTAAGATTTTAGACAAATGAAAGCAGAAAGAAAGTAGAATGCTAACAACAGAAGAAATGTAAGAACCACCGATTTGTACAGCTTGTCTAGTGAAAAGCCAGTGAAGAAATACATGGTTCAACAGCGGAGAGAGATAAACATGAGATTTTCTACATCCTTCTAGTTAAATTAATTGACCAGAAAGGTGACATTGGAAAAGCAAGATTAATTTTTCTGCTTGCCATTTAAGAATAACACATAGATATAGAAGACATTTAGAAAGCGGACAGGGCAAAATGGAACACAGTAAGAAAAACACCAACCAATTTCCAAAGAGTTGACAACAGAGTTGATGGCAGCATGACTGACAGTTCACTCAGGGAAAGAAGAAACAAAGTAATTTCTATTTTGGTTACATTTACTTTAAAATAATTGGTTTTATTTTGAAAAACACTAAGATAATCTGAGACACAAAACAGCAACAATATAGAGAATAAAAAGTAAAGAGGCACATAAATGAGTGTCATCAACACACAGATGATATTATGAGCTGTGGAGAAACGGAAAAAAGAACATCAGACAGAGAAAAATTCTCATTAAATACAAAGAGCAAAAGATGCTTATTAAAACAGGAAAGCTTGAACCTGTAGCTACCAGGAAAATCACTGGAGTGTAGCTGCACTGTTAAATTATACAGAAATCAAGGGTGAGAAAGACAAACAGGAGAATCAGGACTAAGGAGAGTATCTTCTCATGCACTCCAATTGCAATGGAAGAAGCAGAGGGAACAAGGGGGTCCATAATGCAACTTTAAATCACAATTTCATCGTGAACACCTGAGACAACAGTGAGGCTATGAAAAAGCCTGAATGTAAGTTCATTTTTCTCTTTTTCTGACACAAGTGAATGGCCTAGAGTAATGTCAATGACACATGGAGTTTTTCACCTCCAGACTGTGTGAAACATCATTTAACTTATTAATTAGTGGAGGTCAGTGACATCTGGTAACCTAGTATTAGCTATGTGAAATCAGTGGGTCATTTCTATGCAATTTCTAAAAGGTAAACATTCAGGTTCGAATGAGTAATCATTGGCCACTTTTGCAAAGACAATAGAACAGCTGTTTAGAGATGCTTGGCCCCTCATTACAAGAAAGACATTGCGGTTCTGGAGTGTGTCCGGAGAAGGGCAATGAAGCTGGTGAAGGGCTCAGAGAACAAATGTTATGAGGAGCAGCTGAGGGAACTGGGGTTGTTTAGCCTGGAGGAAAGGAGGCTGAGGGGAGACCTTATCGCTCTCTACAACTACCTGAGAGGAGGCTGTAGCGAGGTGGGGGTCAGTCTCTTCCCCCAAGTAACAAGCGATAGGACAAGAAGAAATGGCCTCAAGTTGCGCTAGGGGAGGTTCAGGATGGATATTAGGAAAAATTTCTTCACAGAAAGGGTTGTCGAACATTGGAACAGGTTGCCCAGGGAAGTGGTTGAATCACCATCCCTACAGGTATTTAAAAGATGGGTAGACATGGTGCTTAGGGACACAGTTTAGTGGTGGCTTTGGTAGTGTTAAGTTAATGGTTGGACTCGATGATCTTAAAGATTCCTTCCAACCTAGACGATTCTATGATCAGAGGGAAAGAAACACCCCTGTTATATATAAAGGCATTTACGTCATTCCACGTTGACAAGGAATCTTGGAAAAGCAGTCACTGAAACAACCATCATCATCCTATCTTGGCAATTCGTCTCCAACTTTTTCCCTCGTATTTCCCTCCCTGCTGACCTCATATTTCAGCAGACATAGGACAGTTGTAGGAAGCTCTACTCAACCTTTAGTCTCAGCCTAAGGATTCCAGCCAATGTACTCCAAAGAAAACAACAACAAACAGGATGTGATAAAGGGGGATAAGTTTTGTGTCCCTTGCACACTTGCAGCTAGCGGGTACGCTGCAGGTAAAACATTCTAGAGCTGGGAAATTTTATTTGCCTCAGTTTATTACCAACCACCACAAACCTCAGTCCATCAAAATTCCTCTGGTAAGGAAGATAAGTCACTGAGTATGCTTTCAGTTTCCTCAGTGGATGATTTCCACTACCAATCAACTGGATTCTTAATGGCAGACAGATGAAAAAATAATCATTATTGTCCAAGACTGTTTAAAAGATTAAATTGACAATTCATATTTCAGACTGAGGTTAAATTTTCATAGATTTGATAAATTATTAACAGTTGTTTTAAACATGGGAAATCTGTTATAAATGGTCCTGAGCACATTTGTAGAAAACACTACTGATAGACCTATGTAATCTAATATAACCTACTACTTGACAGACTGAGTAATCACTTATAACAATAGGTTGACTGTGTTACACAACTAATCATTAATTAGACTGCTAAAAAGTATTTATGCAATGAAACTTAATAAATAACTGATAGCCATTCAGTATATGCCCTTAATTGCTCAGTGATTATTTGCTGTGCACCCAAAACCACATTGTGACAGGTGAACCTCTGATAATTTTTGCAAATGAGTTTTTGTTCTAAAACCAGTGGAGGAGGGGAAAAACAATCACAATTGGTGTGATGCGATGCCTGGTGTACAGACTGGGGATTCTGTATTTGTTATTACTGCATGAGCCATTAGCATTAGAGATTCATGAATAAAGAAACAGAAAATAGTTCATAAAACACTGATGCCTAGCTAAATGTATCCGATGCTTTGTGAAAAGTTTTACTGATGAGCTCCTAGATCATTCTACAGTGCTAGTAATTTGGCTAAAGTTTCTAACTGCATCTCTTTTTGTCATTTTTAAGTGGAAAAATCCCGAATATTTGTAAAAAACCATCACACTTCCCCAAAGACCCATGTCTGCAGTTCTAAATAACACAGTTGTCCTTGCTGGCACTTTTCTGGAAGCTATATAGGGAGAAGGTAGCCATGGGAGAACTCATCAAGCAAGGCAAAAGCACTGGTATCATAGATGTGACAGAACCTTGAAGAGCAACACCCATATTCATGAAGTAAACTAGAAGGGTGATAGACCCTTAAAACTAACGACAGAAAGCTCAAATCTCAATTTATATCACAAAAGTCAAAGTAAAGGGGCCCTTAAGTGTTGAGAAAGTATCTTCTAAATTTCAGTGACACACACAATTTTAGTAACAATCACACATAGGGAGCCTAATCGAAAAAAATTATTTCTGAATCAGCTGTGTGATGTTCTCCTCCTCCTGTAACCTCTTTTTGATTTTTCTTGGTTTAGAAACCCTTTGATTGCTACATTGGAAGAACGATATTGTACTTTGGTATTTTTCTCCCAGAAGCTGAAATCTCAGTGGAGGTAGCTATATAAACATGATAAATAAAGCTCATTCAACAGGATGCCCAGGACAACTGTTAATAAGGCACTTCTATGCAGCCATGGGGCTCTTATTTCTTTTTGCAGATACCATCAGCTTTCCCCCATCAAATTATACCTTATTAACAATTTGTCCCCTGATGGGTAGGTTACAGCTCTTAGCTTTTTAACACTGGTTTATAATGCATACTGGTTTAGCATTATAAACAGAAAGTAACAAAAACTTTTTTATTACTAGCAATTATTTCTTAAAAATTCTCCTGTGCTGCTTCTGCTGAATTGAGTCCTTTGAAGTCAGTGTTCCAAAACCCAGAGCTTTTACTATAGCAAAACACTCCAAAATCAAAGGGATTTTTGTCTAAGAAGAACAGAAGAAAGTCTAGAAATTGTAAACTTTTTCAATATTCACTATAGAAAAGGGATTACACTTTTGCACAGTATCTTATAATAGGAACCCCCCTTCGCATATGCCTGAAGTACTGAAGAACTTTAGAATTAGCCCAAACTCCATTCATTTATAGCTCTTACTTTCCTGTGAATAGTCAAATGGGTTTGAAACTCAGGTCAGGCTATTCTGAGTGCACCTCTACAAAGCTGCAAAGTCAGAAAGCTCCAAAACCTCAAAATTCATTTTCTGTTTTAAGTGTAATGTATATGAAAATATAGATTTCTCAGTATTCTTGAGGGAAAAAAAATAAAGGATAATCTTTATCTCTGTTTAAAAAAAAAAAAAAAAAAGAACTTCATAGAAAAAACACCACTGGATTTGTATCTGCCTTAAAGTGCAGGGAGGAACATGCACTATTTTAAAACAGTTCAATGGCACAAACATTTGCTCAGCATTTCCTGCAATAGTCAGTGTGAGGCATACGTAAGAAGCTCTAGGTATTAACGGCAGCCAAATCAACATTCACAGAGTTAAAGACATAAGTCTTGTTGTGCTTTTGAAAGATATTGTGAGATTTTAATGGTGACATTCTGAACAGTCTATCAGCCTCCTTGCAGATTCTGTAACCTCTCCTTGCAATGGAGAATTTCCTCCAATGTGAAACGCCTGGTGAAATTTTTCAATGCCTACTGAAATTACCCAGTTGTTTTACCCAAATTCAGGGAACACATAAAATCTCACAGAGAGGCCAAGACTCATGGTAAAGCTTCCATCTATAGATATGTTTCTTTCACTTTGAAAACAGAATGGCTACAAATCAAAAAGAGTTGGGGGGGGAAAGAAAAGACATAAAGAACATAAAGATTTAAAGAAGAAGAGGGAACTAACATATTTTAAATGAATTTGCAATGCAAGCAAGGCTATTGCCTCCTCAGAGAAGATACCTGAGGCCTAAACTTGGACAGAACCAAACGAGACTTTCCTGTAATAACTTTTCTTGAAGTACATTTCAGCCCTGAATTTTCAACTGTTTCCCAGCACACAGACTCTTATACTGCCCGAGATCTTCAAGGAGAGAATAAGGCTTTACGTGCAGGACAAGGATCTGAGTCTATGTTCAGGTAAAGAGATGAATGCCCACACTTTAGCTTTATAATACACAAACTGTCCTACAAAAAAAAGGAGCAGGCACATCAGTGAATCCTGCTTGCTCTGTGTGGCAAAGGAAACTGAGTGATCCTCATTTTTAAAACCAGGGTAGAGACATCCTTTTGGCCTGTGTGTTAACTGTAACTGAGAATCTACATAACCAATTCCTCAAGCAGAAGAGGAACTTCACATCACTAACGTAAGACAGGTTCTGTCTCACTGCCAGATCTTTTCAAGGACAATTCCCACATAACTTTTTTAATGGATTAAAACAATGCTTTCTTCCCTAGACAGATTCTTAGAAATAGCACTAGGTAATTTCTGGCAACGTTCATCCAAGCTATCAGTATTCAGTGTTAATCATGATGCTTTGAATTCAGATACTTAAAAGTATACTAATTCTAATCTGTGAGTTAATGGAGAAAGCAGAAGGAAGGTGGGACAGAAAGAAGAGTGTGCATACATTTTAAAACCATGCTAAGATGTAGGCTGCTTGGCTGGTTGCCAGATGCCCACCCAGCTACTTTCTCATAAATTCATTTTGTTGCTAATAAAAACTAGAATAGGATGGTGAGAAACATTTCCCCCCCACCACTTTTTCTCAGGATCAACTTCACCCCTTCAAGTCAGACTCCTCTACCTACTCCCACCCAGCAGCGCAGGGGAATGGGGGGCTGCAGTCAGCCCATAAAAGCTGCTCTCTGGTGCTCCTGCCTTCTCACACCTTTCCTTGCTCCAAAAAACATTCATAGCTAGAGATCCTTTTTTTAATCCAAAATGATTTTGAAAGTTGCAGCTCTGCAAGAAAGCAGTTCCAGTTAATCCCACAAAATCTATGCTATAGCGAGATGTGGCACATAGATTTCAATGGGAGTTGCATGCAAGCAAGGATGAGCCACTCCACTGAGAAACAGAAATAACAAAAAAATCCAAAAACTTGAGTGTCATGTCACTGTATTGGAATTATGGAATTATTATACGGGTTTATACATTATATAAATGTAATTACATAAAAATTATATATATTTTAAAATGAAATTATTATATGTGTGTTTGGCAATTTTTTGCTTTGATTCTGCAATTTCTTTGGTAATAGTTTGCATGCTACCCTCTTCAAATTATTTAAAATCCAGTGTGAATATCTTTATTTATGATGCTTTCCATTTGCCAGAAATCAGTTCGGGGGGGGGGGGGCAAGAAAAGTTCTTCTCACAGCCACTTTAGCTTTTAAAAGTATTGATCCTGATGCATACCTTTGTACCTTCTTTGGTTTTTAATCAGTCTTCCAAAAATATATGCATGTTTCTATTCTTACACAATAGATTGAATTACACTGAAAATTATGAAGATCCATTAACACACATTGTATTTTTATGACTAATCAATAGGGCTAACCAGACCTTTAGTATAATAATCTGCTTCTAACTCTTCTTAGTACTTCACATCTTTCTGAAACCTCCAAACCTCCAGCATTTAGACTGAAATTTTCCTCTGCTAGTGAGGAAAATATGAGCAAAAGAAGTTATTTATAAGAATGAGAGTAGAGGAAAATAAACTTCTTCTATCCTTCCATTTGTAAACATCTTTTCTGCCTCTTTCTTCTTCCACACACACAATCACAAAGTGATTGGGGTGAAAATAAGATAACACAGGAGGCAGCTTTTTGAGAAGGTCTATTCTGTGCTTGATCGGTAAAGAACTTCTGGCTTTACAAAGTTATTAGGGTAGTAAAACTTCAGAACAGAATGAGGATTATGAATGCGCAAGCTGTATTTTGCATTTTTTTTGCTCATTTTTCTGGGACGATTCAATAACATCTCGATAATTTTATAGCAGTGGTTGATGTCCTCAGGCAAGAAACCTCAATTGTTCAAAACAAAAGCTTCCACACAAAAAAAAAAAAAATGCCCTTGGCAAGAACATCATGCATTCCCTAAAGATAAACTGGTACTGCTCGTACTAATAACAACAATAACAGTAACACCAATAATAGCAATATTAAAGCAAACAAGTAACCTATACAAGGAAAAAGGGGCACCCCAAAGTGAGATGGGTATATGCTTCATTTTAGAGCACTGACTGTCCCCCTTACAGTTGGAACTAACTGCTAGACCAGGGGAACACACAAAAAGCAGCTGTATTAACAGAATTTGAAAGCACCTAAAAGTAATGTAAAATAAAAGCTATCATACCATTAAGCAAAAATAGGAAGAGGAAGATATAAGGCTTTAGTCTTTGCTAGTTTTCATCACCTTCTCTTACTCCACTGTCCCAAATCCACTGCCAACAAACTGCTGCACTGGATTAATGGCAGTTAGGAATTATTTTTTACTCATCAATCGAATTCCTTCCTTCCAAACATATCCGTGATCTCCTCTACAGCTGAATTAACTCACTAAATGTGCTAACCAAAATAGCACATTTTAACTAACTAGTCCACTAACCCACCAAATGCCTCCTAATGCTCCTATGAGCAACTTCCAGTATACAGCAGTCATAGCATCAGTGAACACAAACTTGTCTCAATAAACGGATAGAGCATGTATAATAAACGTTTTTAATCTCGATCTAAATTACATACAGAATCATGTTTGATGTTGTGCTAGCTGCAAGTTCTTTTCTAACATACATTATTTTTCTAGTATAGATGTAGCTTGTCATGTCTCACTGTGAAAAGAATACTAGCTTTCCAGATGTGATAAGTCAAGAAGGAATCTCAACCATTTGGCTGTTGTTCTTGTTTTAATGAAGAGAGATTGGTATCTCAAGAATCCTTGGGGGATAATGCAGATGTGATGCAAGGCAGAGCACAGATAACAATTCTGACTTGGTAACAGTCTGAACATACTTAAAATGCATGCCTTCAAATCCCTCCCACTGTACCCACCACAATAACATCTCTTATCAAAGTTTCGTCTATTTTAGGAGGTAGGTTCTCCACAAATGCTAATCTGTTTGGATTCAATTTCAAACTGAAACATGCACTTGTATAAATCAAAACAACGGAACAAGCCAAAAATTTCAATGGGTTGGCTACTTTCTGCTCACAAGAGGCAAATGTATTGTGCTGCTCAGGGAGTAAAGAGGGAATTTCTTTTGTATCTTAGCACAACAAGTCAACACAACTTTAATTTCACTTCCCACATTAAATGTTTCATGCATGCTCCTCAACCTAAACAACGTGAGTGAAAGCAGGACTGGATGAAGAGAGGGCATTAGCTAATATTACTGGCAGTCACACACAATAAATATGCTGTACCTCTGAAAGGGCAGAGTATCTCACTACCACATGTGATTATGTGCCCCAGTGAGCAGACAGGGCAAGCGTCTTTTGGTCTTTTCTGAGAAAATTACATATTGTAGTTGGGAAGAATCCTCAACTGGACTGAGACAGAAAAGTTCACTGTAAACGCCTGTACAGGGACAGTGAAAGCACTGAACTGTTGAAGAATTAGATAAAGAGATATAGGCATCTGTTGAGATGACCTTCAGGGACACTGCAGGACAGTACTACGCCCATGAGAGAAGTCCCAGTGATGTGATAGCAGGTGACTGAGCAGAAGGAGAGGAAAATGATCTAGTGTTGGGATCTTTCTCCTTGTGCTAATGTATGGGAGCAGAGAAGCCAACAAAAAAGAAGTGAGTTACAGTAGTGATTTGATGAGCAGTTGTTGTACAAAGAAAGCTGAGACTAGTTTAGTGAGATCCATAGCTCACGCCATACATCATCTTCAAAGTTACTTACAGGAACAAAACAAGAGTAGAAAGGGAAAGAGAAAAAGGAAAACTTCTCTCCAGTGGCCAGCTAGGAAGAGAAGCAATTGAGGTACGTAGATGAGCATCCTCTCCACTGTAACAGGTAGTCTCCCCAAACGCATATTCTGAGGGATGCTGGGAGGGTCAGAAAGTGCAGTAGCAATGGCAGGCTTCAGCTACCCTCAGAAAGTTTCAGTATGCATTTCACTGAAGCCTGGCAGCAAGAGTAGAGTTTTAAACGCAAATCAAGGTTTTCATGAAGCAACTCAACATGAAGCCCAAGAGTGAAGAAACAACTCTTGACTTTGCCTTGAATAGCGTGCAGGAATAGCACTGTAATAGCAACCACAATGTTCTTAGATTCAGCATCACTGCAGGAGTGACTGAATACCCAAATTCACTACAGCATGTTCTGCTTCATAACAGGGAACTTCAGTATGAAGAAGCTTGATAAAAAGGAGCTAACTGAGACACATGAGAGTTAAAGTTTTGCAGGCAGTGTTCAAGGATACCTAGCTGGAGACACAGGAAAAATGAACACAACTTATCAGAAAAAAAGACACAATGGAAAGGGCAAAAGTAAACTTGGCACAGATTAACTGCAGGGCAGGAGCAGTTAATAAAAGGAAGAAAGTATCTTTCAGAAAACTAAAGCAGCGTCAAAATGAAGAAAACAATAGAGCAAAACTCTAGCAGGTAGAATCTAAAAACCTAACAATGTAGACCAAAAAGAGCTTGAAGAACATTTTGCAATAGCCATAAATATTACTAATAAATCCTTCTTCAAACACATTAAAAACAGGAAGCTTGACAGTTCACAGAAGCAGCAAATGATCAAAGAAGTGATTAAGAAGATAAAGCCACATAGGAAAAAATATATTTCCCCTCCTGTCCAAGTTCATCACAGAAGAGCTCAAGGAAGTTCTCATCCCAGAATGGTGGGGGCTGCTCATCAAAAACTCTGTCTCAAACCACAGTGCTGTTACAAGAGGTTACAGAATACAGATAAACCAAAAAGCAACAGATTTCCAGGATGGTTTTTATGCAAGAATATTAAAGGAATTCAGAGATGAAAGTGCTGAACCATTAATCAGTGTAAGACCTTTAGCTTCGGAACCCAAGAACTGGAAGATAGCAAATATAATATCTATTTCCAAAATGGGCTCCATGAAGACCTATGAAACTGGCAGCACTGATGTCTGTACCAAGCAAACTATCAAAAACTATATAATAAGTAATAAAGAAGTGAACAAAGGTGCAAGCCCTGGTATGCGAATTGAACCACCCTGACTGCTGGGTATAAGCAGTCCAGGAGGTTTCTGAAATACATTGATGGCAATTCATTGATAAAGGTGAGTGACAGCCCAACCAGGGAAGATGATCTTCTGGACTTGTGAAACAGGTGTGTGAAAGGTGAGGTCTGCCCTAGCTGCAGTGATCAGACTAGGGTGGACAATTTTGAGAAAAGTAAGCAAAACAAATAGTAGAACTACAGTCATGGACTTCAGAATAGCAGATTTCAGCTTGTTTAAGGATCTTCTTGGCGTGATCCCATGGGAGACCACCCTGAAAGGCACAGGGCTTCAGGATAGTGGGTCAATCCTCAGGAACAACTCCTCACATCATAAGAATGGCCCATTCCAACATGCAGATATCTGAGCAGGCACGGCAGAGGCCAGCACACATGAGCAAGGAACTCCTGATGGAGGCGAAAGACAAAAAAGAAATACACAGAGGGTGGAAGAATGTATGAGCTCTCCTTGAAAAATCTAGAGGCATTGCCTGAATACGCAGGAATGGAGCTAGGAAAGACAAAGCTCAGCCAGAGTCGAAACCAGGATGGAAAGTGAGTAGCATCAGAAAGACAACAGCATCACCAAGTACACAAGCTTGTGGCTCAGTGGGTAGGGGAACTAATGTCAAGTCACACAAAAAAACCCCTGAGGTACACAGTGCCTTCTTTGCCTCAGTTTTCACTGATAAGACCTGCCCACAGGTCTGTCATGTCCCTGAGCCTAGTAGCAGTCTGTGGAAGTGAAGCATTACTACATGTAGAGGAAGATCAGAGTTAGAGGGCATTTAAACTAACTGAATGTATACAAGGCCATGGGATGAGATCGGAAGCATCTAAGCGAAGGAGTTGGCCAAAGCCATTGCAAGACCATTCTCTATTAACTTTGCAAGGTCATGGCAATCAGGGGAAGTTCCTGACAATTAGAAAAATTACACTTGTCTTCCAGTCTTCAAGAAGGCCAAGGAATACCTGGAGAACTACAGGCCTGTCAGCCTCACTTCAGTCCCCACACTCGTTATGGACCAAGTCATTTTAGAAGCCATGTCCAGGCACATGGAAGACAAGGTGACTGGGAACTGCCAGCATGGATCTGCCAAGGGCAAATCACACCTTACCAACCTGATTTGCCTTCTTTGATGAGAGCAGTGCACACTGTTTTATCTTTATATGTGCCATCATCTCCTGTAGTATCCTTACAGCCCATCTGTTGAGATACTGACTGGATTAACAGATGATAACACAAGTGTAAAACTGAATCATCAGGCTTAAAGGGTTGCACTCAGCAGCACAAAATCCATCTGGTAACCAGTTATCAGTCAGTCGAAGAGTGATATTTGGGCCAATACTCTTTAACGTCTTTATTAACAACCTAGACAATGGGACAGAGTGCACTCTCAGCAGGTTTGTAAATTATAGAAAAATCAGAGAAAATGGGAAACCAATATGCTGGAGAATAGGGCTGTTTTTTCAGAGGCATCTCAACAGACTGAAGAATGAAGCTGACAGGAGCCTTATAAAGTTCAACAAAGGCCAAGTCCTGCATCTGGAATGGAATAACCTCCTTGTTGCGGTTAACAAGACTGTCTAGAAAAAAACAGATATGGATATGGACAAAGTATGAATAAAGGATATCCAGATGATACATTCTGTTTGGATTTCCAACAGGCAAGTTCTCTTACCAAAGGACCTTTAAGAACCGCTTCAAGAAACTATGCAATCAGAACATAAGAGGGAAGGCTTTTCCATGGATATAGAAGAGGTTAAAAGTAGGTGGGGTAGGTATATGGTCAATTTTCAGACGGGATGAGGTCAGCAGTTGAGACCCACAAAAATCTATGGCAGAACTCATAAATGCTGAATGTATCCTTAGGTGATGCAGAAGAGAATGAACAGTGAAGTGACATTACTTGCTAAAGATACCAAGTTATTCAGGTTAGCAGAGAACTGACTGTATAGAGTTCCAGGAAACCTTTACAAATCTGAATGGCTAGTTATCTATATTGAATTTAATTTGCAGTTTTAATAAATGCAGTGTTGCATATCAGGAAAAAGAACCTTAAATAATCAAAATACTTAATTTCATATATTCAGTGACAGGCTCTGAACTGAACATTACTATTCAAGAATGAGATGTTAAGTTACAATAACAAAAAAAGGAATTAAGAATAAATTATGAGAAGTATGGAACACTAGAAGACGTGGAACAAATCCATTTACCCCCTTGTTTTGAATAGTTTTTGCATTTCTAGTCCAACCCTCAATTTCAAATTTGAAAGTAGAACTAGGAAAGATGCACAGAAAGGGGACAAAAGACCTCTGGCTTTTTGTGTTTTCTCTGCAGGGTAGGATTAAATAGACTGATTCCTCAGCCTAGAAAAAAAGACATCTGAGGAGAGAGATAATAGACAGTTATACAACCATGAGAAAAGTGCACAGGGAATATTGTTCACTGATTTTTAACAGTGAATTAAAAGTGTATTCACTGTTCTTTGAATAGTAAAGAATATTTAATGATATAAAACCCAGGAGTTCTTCATCACATGATGAGCTGCAGAGCTCTCTTACACAGGACAACAAAGATACAAAAAGTAGATGTGAGTTAAATGTCACAGGGTGAAGCCGACACAAAAATATCACTCAGGTAAGTGAGCTCTTGATTAAATCTACCCTGCTGTCATTACATGATTCTATCTTGTGCTACAAAACCAAATCAAACAGAGATAATTGTTTAATTATTATTAAAATTTCTGCCACTGAGTGGTGTGGTTCTGTTCATGTGGTTAACCCACTTTGCAAATTCCCTGTGACAGCTGAAAAGCTGACTACATAAAAAACCATCCAAGACACTACCTTCATCTCAGGAAGCTCCTGGGTTTCAAATAGCTGAGAAAGTTTTCTGAGGAATTGTCATTACATGTTTAGGCTTTTCCTAGGCATCTGCTATGGGCTGAAGACAAGACAGCACACTAGGTATGATCTGACCCAGTACAGACATCAATATAACCTTCTAATTATAACTCCAAATAGAGTTAGATCACCCATTATCAGCCTTAGCTTAATTTACTTCAAATAAGCAATAACCTTTCATCGAAATGATGCATTTTGATGCTGTTTAAAAAGAATTTCAGCAAATATTAAAGACAGTTGAACATCATTAATAATTAACATCACTAAAGGTATTCTTCATAGCAAGGGAAATAATATGAAATGCTTATCAAATATGGATCAAGCCTTTTTTGTAAATTAATGGAATAAAATCGAGACTCTAAATCCTGTCTTGATTCTTGACTACACTCAAGATGTGGTTTTTTTAATATAACATCCAGGTTCAAGCAGTACACACTGCCTCCTCTTCCCTCATATGTTGTTTATTTTATACTGGAAGCACTTTTCTAGTGACTTACAATTGGTTCTGTTCTAGGCAGGTTATGAGTCAGAGCTCATAATCATGTTACCTGAATATGAATTTGTCTTTCTACCTATGTACTCCCCATTTATGATTTGTTCTTGCTACAGAAATTTCCCTCGTGCAAAATTTTGCATATTCTGCACATTTACTTTTTCAAATTGCTTTCCCTGATTCAAAGCAGAGGGAAGAACGTCTAGGGATTGTTCTGTGTCCTGTCTGATAAATGAAAGTCCTGTTTTCTTGTTGCCTGGCTACGCTCTGTGTCCATGCTGGGACCCATGCAATAAACACATTCTTGCTATCTGCACCAGCCTTTTTAAGTTTGCCACTCCTGCTAGGAGAAGTTAGGGAAATGCAATATGCACCCACTGCTGACATTTAGACCTGCTTGGAACCAGGTTGATGTTTGCAACAGGGGAACGGGAAAAAACCTGAGGTTGAGATATCTTAGATGCTGCGCCACAAGGACAGTACGAAAAGACAGCACTGGAAGAAGAGATAAGACTTTCCCATGGGTCCCAGCGATTCCTGAAGGCTGGTCTTACTGGCAAAACCAGAGGTAAAGGCAGCACTGAGTACCTTGGCCTTTTCCATGTCATTTGTCACCAGTTCCCCTGGCCCATTCACCAGCAGGCCCACATTTGCCCCAGTCTCTCCTTTGCTGCTGAGGTACTTGCTGAATCCTTTCTTGCTCTTCACATCCCTTCCCAGATTCAACTCAAGGTCAACCTTGGCTTTCCTAAGGCTATCCCTGCAAGATCAGACAGCTACTCTACGCAACCCCAGGATTACCTGCTCCTTTCTTCACCTTGTGTAGAATTTATGTCTTCTGAGTTCCATTAGGAGCTCCTTGCTCATCCATGCACTTCCATGCACATCCATTTCTACTTGCCATACAAATTTTTAGCTGATCTGTAGTAAAAATCCAGGTACATTACTTAAAAAACAAACAAACAAACAAACAAAAAAAACCACACCAAAACCCAAACTATTTTAAATCAGTAACAGAGGCTTCAGGTTTTGGTATTCACTTTCTGGTGCTCAAGTACCTTGGCACTGCATTGATTGCATTGAAGTGCTAGCCACCTGCTTCCACTTACATGGCACCAGTCCAGGAATCACATCACTGTGCTGTTTCTGTTTAAGCCTTTGCTGTGCCTTGTCCTCATTCGACATTATAAATACATTCACTGTCTCATGGAACTAGCTATGGACCTGCCAGGCAGAAGGAGCATTCCGCCTACAGCAAGGACTTTATTTGTGTCACATAGATGCCAAAGTCAGAGCTTTGAATTTCTCACAAGGAATAATGAAAATGAAGTCCCACCTTTCAAAGCACCTACCAAATAAAAAAGCAAAGGATTTGGATCTGAGGTACATTTTGAAGATCAAAACATCAGCAAATTGTGATGCCAGCAAATCCAAGCTCAGAAAGTAGAGGGAATAAATGCCTAAAAACTCTCAGAGAAAAATAGGCGTTAGCATTTGGAAATCCAAACAGAATTATAAATTGAACTCTTCTCATAGTTTCAGAGCTTTTTTATCCAGCTAACATGATCCAATCTAGTTGCAGTTGTGCATACCAATGCTTACCTGAAAGCTTACATCTATCTAAGTCTACCAATGTCTATGTAAAGTCTATCAATGACCTCCCTTCTGCTCTTCATGTCCTGATCAAACCATTTCTACTTGCCAGTATAACGCTGCAATGGCCAGCAGGACAAGGTCCCAGACAGAGTCATAAAAACAATGGATATTTCAGTTTGGCTGCCAAAGCAAATACAGAAAAATTTCTTGTTACTTTTACTAAATAATTCAGTATCAACTGAATGTTTCATTTAATCTAACATGTTTAGACTATTCCTTGTCTGAGTTTCTAAAGCTGTCTTCCTTCTTAGTATAAACCAAAGTCTATTCAAAACCAAACTATTCTGGAAGAAAATGTCAAAAGACTTCATTCAAGAAATGTTAATGTATGCTGAGATTTTGTAAAATAATCCCAGATTCCCTTACTTTGGCTACAACATCTCACTAAGATCGGACAGAATACACTTTTTTTCCATCATCATAATTCTCACCTACCCTCAAAAATTATCAGCTTGTAGTCTTCACCTAGTTCTGAACCTTTCTATCATTGCCTTTCAACTATTTCTCTCTGGCTTCCAATAGTCTCCTCCCTACACCGAAGGTCCTGTGATCACCATGTTTGAGTTTAAGCTGAACTCCACAATTTTCAGAAAGCTTCTTTACAAATACAGCATGTAGTCCCGAATGTTTTCCCATGACGAAAGAGGTGAAAAGAAGCAAGGAGTAAAAGCCATAGACAAAGACTCCAGATCAAAAATAAAGGGGATGCTTATTGGAAAATATCTCTTATCAATCTCCAACCAGGCAGAAAATGATTTATCCTTTTCAAGGCTAAGCCCTGGATCGGGAACCCTACTGAAAATATTGAAGATCCTCTAGTCTAAAACCAGGCAGACAGACAAGTGGGAAACTAGAGACTGCTCAGTCAGCAAGTACTACCAGGCAAGAAAGGAGACATAGATTAACAGATCACACAGGAGTTCAGATAAACCACAACCGGAAATTAGCCAGAGAAAAGGGAACAAGCAAAGAGTTGCAGAGAAAGACTGAGGTCACAATTAGAACTGATGTATGAATAAATGCCTTCTTATTGTTTTTAGCCTTAACTCTGCCTTCTATGTTTAGGAACAGGGTTAGACAAGCATTTCACTTTGGAGATGATGTTTCTGAATAGATTCAGTCATCTTGTTAGTCTTCCATTCAAGATAAAGGTTTACATAATGCCAAACACAGGTGGGATTTCTCTTTGGCCCAAAGAGCAAACATGAGTGGTTGGCCACTGTGATTCCAGTAAAAGATGTTATGCCTGTCACTGAAAGAAAGCCGCAGGCAGAGAGACTCTGAAGGAGACTGAAAGAGATATAAAGCACAATTTTGTCATGTGGTTATAACACTGGTTGGAACAAGCTTACTCGTTTTATAACATAAAATGAGACAAATAAAATGACGTGAAATCAGATGACTACTTGCCAAAATAAGTACCAAAGAAAACAGTAAGTGCCTTCAGCTTTGAATTTAAATATCTCAGTTGGAAAAACTACACTTGATGAATTTTTCCCATATGAATAGGCATAAACATAAGTAAAAAAACCTGTCTTTCTTGTTCTGCTCATCAGTAGCTCTGTACATCTGATATAGTGATGCATTATTGAAGCGCTCTGTCCGAGTCTCGCGAGTACTGTTTTTTACTGCAATAGTTCCAGGCTTCCAGCTGAGATGCTCAAGAAGCAATCCCAATTTTGAAATACAGGCAAGTTATACAGATTTAGTTTAGTCACAAACTATGTAACATGGCATTTTGGTTTTGAATTTTTTATTTGTTTTAGGTTTTTTTGAGGGTAGCTTTTGGCATGAGGACACTTGCTTAGGCCAAGTTACTATTTGCTTTCCATTTGAGATATTATGATACTGAAAGCCAGGGTACAGATTTAAAGAGAGAAACGTGCTGTTGTGATTAAGCCAGTGTTTCTCACAAGGATCACACTGGACTGAGTTTATTATCAGACCGAAATCTACCAGGCAGGTTCTTGAAATAAAAGTAGTAGGGCTGAATTGAGGGCTCCACTCAACTTCCAAGGCACAGGACAAAGACCCATGTAGCTTCAAGTTCTGCCAATAAAAATGACAGAGGAGCTTGCCAAGCACCAGCTGCAACTGTTTTTTTAATCATAAAACTATTTTCCCAGGTGTCTATCCAGTCTCTGTGCTAGCCACTCAACATAAAATATTGAGGCATGGTGTAAATTAAAAGAAAAGGCAGCACCTTACCTACAGTTAGTGTACGAAAATACAATTTGAACAGCCTGAGAGACACTGTTTAAACACTGCAGCATGGGGAGCAGAGGGGAATCAATCCCAAAAATGCAGGAGAGTGGGTGGAAATTACATACCTATTTGGAAAATAAGTGTGCTGTCTGCATACAGTGACTTTTCTCATTCGTTTTTAACACTTTCAAAAACATGATTTGAGTCATTCCTCAATTGTGTATCTATAAAACCCCTTACTATCAATATATTTTTCATTAGCACAATGGGCACATGGTATTTTAAGAATCTCCAAATTCATGCAGCTCCATAGTGTACAACTCACATAATGAGAAGTTCCACCCATGATACAGAAAACAGTGAGATTAGAGACAGTCGCATTACAGCCCTGTGACGATATCAGCACCTCATCGCAAAACCTCCCAACACCATCAACTTACTAAGAGGCTTTTCCTCTGCTGTGCCTAGGAGCTTTACTTGCAGTTAGTTTTGCTTTCTGATGATTTTTTTTTTTTCCTTCTCCCTCTTCTATATTCTTGGGAGAGCAACATACCTCAAAGTAATTAAATTCTGAAACTTCCAAGGATAGTTTACCAATTTCAGCTTGAAGGAAGACAAAGAGAAAACAGAGATTCATAAACTGGCAGAACAGATTTTCAACAGTAGTAACTCTGTTTGAGAGGAAACTAGCTATTTTAGTACGATTTTTCAGTCTAGTTGCATCCAGAGACATGGATTATACAAAACTGCAGAGGAAAAAATGCCTTCAAGGAGATAACGGTTTAAGAGGAAAAGTGATAGTAGGGGTTTGGAATCTTATAAGTAAAGAAAAAACAACGCTATTTATTCTCCCTCAAGCTCTAAACTGTCCAAGCCTTTGGCCTTTTCAGGCTGTGTTGTAATCTCTAGCAGCAGCACTTGAAAAGAGCAACTGAATGGCAGGGAAGTTCTGCCATACTACTTTCTAAGCTGATGCACCCATTCCTACTAGCTGCAGCTCACAAATTCAGATTTTTTTTTTTACCTTTTAAATTTAATTTTAAAAGAGTAAGTGTTCTTAAGAGGTTTTTGGATTCTTCTGAGGTTTTAGTTCAGTTGGTTTTCTTTAACAGCATGTACGTTCACAACCATTGTATTTTTACCTACTACCTATAAACAAATCACAGCACTCTCCCCTTCCTCTTTTCAATAAATAGAAACAAACAGACAAAAAGGATTAGTCAAAACAAATAACAGGTGGGTTTTTTTGTTTTGTTTTTAAGAGGTTGATTTCATGTCCATTAATAAGCTGGTGATTTGAAGACTGGGTTCTCCTCTCCACTCCCAGTTCTTCCCTGAGATGAGAGCACTGTGGTTCCAAGACCCCTCCAGGCAATCCTGGTGAGTCTTTTCAGTGCTTCCCTTCACACCAAACTGATCCTGCTCCTTGCCACAAATTCCTGTCGCCTCCTCCTCTGTGCCATCACTTTTGCACGGTCCTACAGTGAGTAGGTTACATCAACTGAAATGGCCTAAAAACATTCACTTCTTTCTTACAGACCAGAAAAGTGAGAGCGCTGAGTAGGAGAGGAAAGCAATGCTCAGCCACAAACGGAGCAAGAGAGGACAGGTCGGAACACTGACATCCTCAATTAAATCAGATCACGTTGTCAACCTGAGCAGCTTGGCCACTTGAGGATCTGTCAGACTGACACTATCATAATTTTCATCACTCGTGAGGAGTTTTATCTACTTAATTATTTTGAAAACATTTGGTGGTCCTTTAAAGAAAGTTATTAGACCTGAGGAAACTATGAGGCTCAGACACTCAAAATTAGGAAACTACTGTTGGGATGGATGCACCCTCAACTTGCAGATAAGAGTGATGGAGATAAAGAAAAGCCACCTAAACACATCCTTTCTCTCTGCTAGTCTCCACAGTAAATCTACCCCTGAGCAAGCAGACTGTATTTAAGTATTTAAATTGACTTTAAAATAAATACATCATGCCTCACAACTCCTACTGTGTGTAATAGAGAAGAACTAAGTACTCAGCATTTTGAGTGCTACTTCATCAGTGTCTAACAATGGATTTAAGATTCTGCCTATGAATCTGGATAAGGCAAAAAAATCCAACATAAAGCTGTTCTTTATATGGCCTTCTGGCAGCAGAGTAGCCAGACTTCTTGATGCAGCAGATGTAAAGCCTCTTTTGACATAAATGTGAATTTTGCCCAAGTCAGGATTACATGCTCAAACCTTCAGTACATCATGAAAGACTGAAGTTTGTGAAAAAGATCCATACGCTTTTATGTCCTCAAGTTAACCTTTCATATGTTGCAAATTATTTTAATGAACAGTGGAAAGAAGATAAGTCAGTGGCATGTGGCAAGCTCCTACAAGGCTATCAAGCTGTTGAATAAAAAGTTTAACATTTGAGTGCTATCATCACCATTCCTTTAATCTTTACCATCCACACTGTCAGGGCATTATAGTTTTCAAATAGGAGAAGAGAGAATTTGTCTCTGGACTTTAACTAACATTTAGGGAGCCATAAATTCTCCATTTATTGACCCTAAAAAGGTATATGGGACATAACATTTTCTGATTCAAATGCTCAGAATTTAAACTTGAAACCGAGCTGTCTGAATGCTGTATTGTAAGGACCTTGTTATAAAAGGTGCAGCTGATAATGCAACTTGATGTACTTACATGCCATCATTCCATAAAATAAATAGTCTAGAACCTGAGCACAAGCATTTCATAAGCAACCTTGAAACAATGAGTGCCCCTCTACATCCATCCTGTAGACATGGAAAGTTGAGCAAGTCAGGACAGACATATAGCAAACAAAGTATCATATAAATCTATGGACATCTATGGAAAGTTTGCTGATATTAGTATCTACTGCAGAACACTCATTAAACTCATTTTATAATTCTTGTTAAGATTTGGACTTAAGTGCTCTGTGAAGTCTCCTTCTCACCAATGGTTTCAACTTTTCCACACTGTCAAAAACTGGAAAGATCTTACTGTAATGTAAGAAGTGAAACGTTCAGCTCAGGTATATGGAGACACTGGATATTCTTAAACCAATGAAAGAGGGTTTCTCAAATGGAATTTTCTTTAACATTAGAAATGTTGAATATTGAATAGAAATAATCAGTTTTGATTTATACAGAGAAGAATGCGAGAAATAGATAAATATTGCCTATGTTGATTTCTTTGCTGCTAAGTTTACATGTAAGTCTGTGCTGAGAAGCCCTACAAGTTTACTTTTATCATTTAACATGGCTTTTTTGTAAAACCAGGTTTTAAATTTCAACTTTTTGTTTTGTTTTTAAATCACTAGACTTACTGAATTACAACACTAGAATGTAAATCCAGGCATGTGTATTACATACAAGTTTTGTACTTTTCCCCTCTAATTCTCTGTTTCCCCTACAAGCAGAAAGCAGGCAAAGGTTCACAAATTTAATGCAGCTTCTGGTATCTACTGTTCTACCTTCTGCTTGTGGTCCCTGCCATTTATGCATGCTATAGTATCACAACGAGTATACAGGAGGTACAGGCATATAAGGAGTTTACAATAAGACACATTTTTGCATGGTGTATGGACTTCTGACATCATCACATCATCAGTACAATCATTACTCTAATTAACTGCCTTCTCCATCCTCATTGTGCTTGCACTTTTCTCTACGCAAATACTAAGGACACAACCCTGCTTGTCATTAAATAACACCAATAAGGATTTTTCAATGTGCACATCGGAAAGTTCTGTAAACACACCAAAATTTTATTTTCACAACTTGTTTTTAACATAACTAAGTCCATAAAAAGCTATAGTCCTGCTCACATTTGATGTAGTTCTTTTGTAGTAGTTTCTGGCCAACTACTTTTAACGCAACCTGTCTGCTCTTCTCTTGCTTAATGTTTTTTAACACTTTCCTCTTCCGTGTGTAAAATATGCTTGCTGCTCTGGTCTGGTGCATGTTATGACACCTGTTCATAACAACATGACTCTTCGTCTTTTCAAGAAATAAGTCCTATCACACAGTCTTGTCTACAACCAGTACAGTAACATACATGATTTTTCTCAGTATTACATTTTCCCTCATCTATTTACGTGTTAAACCTCTGAGACCTCTGTCTCCTAAGACCAGAACAAATGTCCTCTGTGCTTGCTTGAAATCCTGACTATGGTCTGAGAGTTCAAAATGGCAAGACTAGAGGTGGATGAATAACATAAGAACATATGGAAGCCAAGAATCATTCCGGAGAGAACTTCAAGAAGAGAGATTGTAGCATATTTTTTATATATTTTAGTAATATCAATAAGTATTATTATTTTAAGGTTGTGGAGTCAGGAAAGCAATATTGTTAAAATTCCTTGTATAAGCCTACATAAAAATTGACCATGATATCAAAAAGGCCTGTACTAGCAAGAGTGATAAGCTTTCCAGAAATGGCATTAGAGGTCTCATACTTTCTACCTTGAAAAAGTAATAATTTAAAGTAGACACAGAATTTTTACAGACAGTAAACATTTAAGCTTGCCACTGCCTTATGTGTGGAGCATGCTCCCACATGAACAATGTTATATGCCTTCTCTTCTGAAAGGTAATAGCTGTCCATGGGGACAGCTGAAAAGCTTCCATTCATATAAGTATTGATCCTCAAGTCCAGTAAAATAATGCTAAAAGCCTCTTGAAAGAAGAAAAAGTGCTGCAAATTTCTTCTAGTCATTAGATAGATACTAAAGTATGTCAAGACATAACTAGCTATGCCTATTAAAAGCAGCAACTTACCCCCAGCATTAATCTGTTCGTATATCAATTCCTTGAGTGTATTCAGATCCTTATCTGGTCTCCAAAACTAATGTGTTTTCATTCTTCTTACACTAGACAGTCCTGCAGAGTTGACACCACCATGAAAGAGCAACTTCAGTTCTGCTTTCTCTTTGTCTACCGACAGGATTGTTCATCAGATTTCCAATCAGTCAGCTCATTTTTATAAGGTGTTTGCGGGATTCTCTGAGTATTACTGAGCATGCAATTCAACCTGATAGACTGTTGGTACTAGCAATAAGGCACGGGAAGGGAAGAATATATCCTAGATGGAGTCTGTAAGGGTAGCATTTTTGTTTGCCTTTCTTTACGAGAACTTTGCAGAGTGGTTGTACTGCATAGTGCATACATGGGAGACAAACAGGCACACACTGCCACTGTCTGAGGAATTTCTTCAAGGAGAAGCTTATTTTTGCAGTTCAGTCATCCTAGTAGCGATGACAGCAACAGCAGCAGAACTTACATGACAAACCAAACATTCCTCCTGTGAGGGCCTTGCTTTCCACTGTCCTGAAGAATTAAACACTCTTCATGGTCTCAGGCGTGTCACAGAGTTCTCTGCTAATCAAGCAGATGACAATTACAAAAAAAGTCAGTCCACTTCTCTAAAACTTGCTGTAGGAACCTGTAGCAGTCTCTTGACTTTCAAGACAAGGAAAAGCAGATTTAGATACTCCTTTTTTTGCTGTAACTTATACCAAACATGCTCTGACTGCTCTGAAGCCTATGTTGCAGAATTCACTTTTGTACTCCTCTTCTGATAATGAAAGAGGAGAGAAAACAAATTCCAGTAGGAAAAGGGACTCAACCAATATTCCCATGGCTATCATAACAGTGCATTAACATCAGAATCAGTAATTACAGTATTTATAAACTTCCACACAGTAATTACACTGTTCAACAGCCATTTTAAAGTAATATCTATACCACAGACAGGTGAGATAAAGGATACCTCAACATGCTTCAATTAACACAAACATCTGCTACTCCAGTCCCATGATATTAGGAAGTCTGGTGCACAGTCTGTGTAGAAGTCCATGCTTCTCCAGCTAATGCTGCCATCAATCCACACACTAGCTAGATTAATGCACCGCCGGTATGCCACATATGTGCACAACCACTGTAGTGCTTCTAGCTAGGTCTACACTGTACTGTGAGGGTAGCCGAGCAGCGTTATTCAAATCCACCCACCCATTCATCTATCAATCCCTCAAAACAGACATAAACTAAATGAGAGACCTGAAGAGTCTATGTTGCATGTCATATGTCAGCTATATCATATGAATGTCAGCATAACAAACACTACCCAACACTAACAGCACACCGGCCTGTGGCCCCTGAAGCACGCCACAGGCACAGCTGAGAAGTCCTGCAGGCTTCCTCTCCCTTAAAGCCATAATCTTACACCACCCAAATACATTAAATCTGGCCAGAACTTTTCCAACAATAGTACCAAAGATGACTGTGGAAAGCATTGATTCAACAACAACAAAAAAATAATTAAAAATTAAAAATCCACCCATCACCACCATTCCCAAAACCTTTTCCAAGTTCTGCTACAACTTTACTAGAAAAGCTTCTTGGAGCTTGAATTAAATATCTGCAAAATGAGAAAAACCAAAGAGTCTTCTGAATCCTACTGTTTAGGAAACTCAATTAAGCTACAGAAGAGACAAGTCTAAATCCATGCTGTGAATCAGAAATAGACATGAGCCCGTCCCTTACACACAAAGGCAGCACGCTAGCTGTTAGACTATTAACTCTATTTCACTTACCAGCTCTCACTTGCCTCTTTGAGATGTTCCACTTCACACAGACAACCAAAAATGTTTATCAGGGACATGACAAACTACCTCTGAATGAAATAGAAACGTAGTTAAGCTCTTCTAGCATTCTAATCCATTATATATTTTCATTGGCCATCTCTATCTTGTTTTATCTCAGAACCATGGGTATTTCTGGGAATGATACTGTTTAATACAGCGCAGCCTTCCAATTAATTTATCTTCATTTTATTTTAGTTACATTTTGCTTTGGGGTTGTGGGCCCAAAATAGGTTCCAATTTAGGTGGATTTAAGACTTCTAAAAATGGGGTTTGATGCATCTGCTACATACTGCCCTGCAGAAGAAAAGCAGGTAAGTTTATCAGCTGTACTAAGTCTATTACACATGGGAAAATCCACAGTAGTTTTCCTGTGGAAGTAACAATTTGGGAATCACTTGATTCAGATGCTCTATCCTTCAGTTTTCCCTTTCCTACTTCTGATACTAAAGGTATTTTTATTTAAGTACTCCCTTTCACTGTCTGCAACAGTCTTGTATCATTTGAGAGGCCAGCTACGGGTAAGAGTGATCGCGTTGGGCTGTATGATCCCAGATGCAAGGTACAACATGTCACCCTGACTGCAGATTTAGGAGATGTAGATAACTTCAGTCAGTCCCTGGGCTTTGCTCAGCTCTCGGCAGACTACGCTTCAGCCAGGAAACTTGAATGACTACACTCAGGATCTGCACAGCCATTTGCAGATCTTTGTAGAGATGTGCATCTAGAGAGTCTCAACCACCTGTTGTGTAAGAATTTTGGCTGAAAATTACACATATCAGCCTTGTAAACACAGCGTTAACCTTTCTTCTTCACTCTGCTCACTGTATGCTTACAGTGCCTCTGACCTGCTCTGGCACTCTATGAGACTTCTCTGCCATAGTGATTGGGTGGATTGTCTCTCACGTTTTTTCATGTTGGCTGGCTGTCAGAGATACTCCAGTTTTGTGATGATTTTGTGGCCACTTTTAAAGGGCTGCTTTTCATGCAATGTATTCAGCCAGACCAGATGTTCTTCTTGAAGAAACTACTGGGTTTAATCCTCTTTTCTCCTCAGATTTTATCTTCCAGAACTCCATTTTCTGGGCTACACTGACTAAAGCTCTTTCATCTATTTGACTCTGATTTGCTACATAAACCAGATTCAGTCTGTGTATTGTTTGGAAAAAGTTACCTCCAGCTTTCTGGTATTTTTCCTTCAGCTGGCTATTTAGAAGCAGCAGGGAGTTTACGCATGGCTGGTCCTCCCAGCAAGGACTCGAAGATCTTTTCTGTTATGTTCAGCACTGCACATATACCCGCTGTTCTGGAAAAGTCTGGTAAATATTACTTCTTCTTCACAGATAAAAACAAATAATACATTTTTATTTACTTTTTGCAGTAAACAAGGAACTTTCCCCTCCGTGAGGTCCCTGACTCCATCTGCAAGGTGCATTTGCCCTAGCATGACTGTGTTCTCAGGCTAAAACATGCATTTTCTTTCCTGATACACAAGGGTGATTAGCAGAGACAGGCTTTCCATAGCACTGTGCTGTCCATGAGTTTTGTACACCGCATCAACTCTAAAATGCATTTACAGTGGCTCAGTCTGATCAGATTCATCCACAGTAATTCATTCTTTTCCTCTGTTCTATCCTGTCTAGTTATTCTTCTCTGCAGCTTGCAAGTCCCAGGAAGAATGTACCTTCTAGAAACCAGCTTTTCATCATGCTACTCGTTTTTTAATCATGGATGTTCATGAAGTTTTGGTAAATTTGGTGATGACAACACAAATATTGTTCAACATTTGACTAGGTAGATTTATCATTCCTTATTTCTTTATGTTAATGTGCACCTACATTTTCATGCAATCGTAAAATGAATAACTTAATATGTTTTATATGTAATTTTATAGAAATAAGAATGACTTGCTTTTTTTTTTCTCTCTAATTAAAAATGAAAGCAGTTCTTCCTTTTGTGTCTCATAGCTGGGTGTAGAGCAGAAAAATCAATGAAACTACAAATTTTAGTGAAATAATATTCTTGGTTTACACAGCAAGCCTGCTTTTGTAGATTATTTGGACACGATTTTTCATGCATCAGTTCTCAAGTTTATTCTCCTTCTCAGCCTCCTTTACTGGATAGCTGGAGTATTAAAAGAGTGTGTAATCTGAATAGAACTCAAAGAGAAACATGACAGCAATTGGTTCTTTTCTGATTAATTTATTTTAAAATAATGTTGTTCTTGCTCTTCCCATCTCTCACCAGATTCAACTACATGCGTGCCTTGGATTTCCTCATCCCACCCCAGCCTGCTTGAACAGTGCCTCTATATTCCTCCTGGGTCACCTGTCTCTGCTTGCATGCTTCCTTTTTATGCCAGACTTTAGTTGGGAGCTCCTTGTGCATCCATGCAGGTCTCCTGATGCCTTTGCTTCACTTCCTGCTCATCAGTATGGACCATATTATGTAAAAAAAAAAAGTCAGCTTATGGAGGATTTTGTCTACATACACATTAGCATGTGAAATTCTCCACTCAGCTTTTATTTGTCAATCCATGCACAGGTTTTGTTGAGTACAACTCATTCAGTTTTATTTTCTCGTGCTGAGTACCACAATACTCTACAAGTAACACTACTGGCAGCCACGTGAGAAAAGACTGTGGAATCACACCTAGAGCCATCTTCATATATATATATATATATATATATATATATATATATATATATATACACACACATATACAC